>CAUYQV010165939.1:0-27042 GCA_963574575.1 Galagoides demidoff | reverse complement strand
AGTCTCCTGCCTCCGCCTCCCAAGTAGCTGGGACCACAGGCGCCCGCCACAACGCCCGGCCATTTTTTGGTTGCAGCCATCATTGTTGTTTGGCGGGCCCAGGCTGGGGATTCGAACCGCCACCTTAGGTGTACGTGGCTGGCACCTTAGCTGATTGAGCCACAGGCACCGAGCCAGGCCTTCCTGTCTTTGCTAAGGTAGCTTAGTGGAAGGATGAAAAGCTTTCACACCTGTTAAGGGAAAAATCATGATGATATATTGTTTAGTTTTGGCCAACCATTCTAGTTATCTGACAGTAAGACGGAGAGCACATCTCTAATGTTAAGGATTCACTTCTTGGTCAGTCCTTAGCTAAGTAAGAGTAACAGATGAGATACCTGTTTCCCAAACAGGAAAAATAAAGCTAGTTGTGTGTAACATAGCTGTTCCCTATTGGTAGGTAGTATGAGTTTTAGGAAGGTTTATAGCATTAGGAAGACCTCTATCTACTCCATCTCAGTCTTCTAGACTCCACTTCTTCCATGTTACAGGATGAGCTAAAGAACATTCTGTGTTGAGGGTCAGAGTAAGGAGAAATTTGAACTGCCCACTAAGTAAGTGCTTATAAGACCTGGGACTTCCAAAGGCATTGCATTAAAAAAGCTGCCTTCTCAGCATAAATTCAAGAATACTCGAGAAAGCTAAAGCACAGAATGAGCTTTACCTAAATAAGAAGTCACAGGAAACTAAGGGCTATTTTATATATTTTACAAATGCATTAAAAAAGAGTCCAAGCAAAATTTGAAATGTACTATAATTAAAAGGAAAGCCAAAGCAATATTAGATAGAAATTTTTTTTTAAATATAGAAGATTATGAAAACTTAGTATATTGTGTTTAAGAAAGTATGCATCTCCTTATCATAATTAAAGATTTCATTTCTAATTAATGAAGAAATTTAAGTGTTCAGTAGACTGTGTTACACAGTTAAAGTTGTTCATTTTAAATTTATCCTATAACACTCAAGTAAAGCTAAACCTTCAAAATCGTTAGTAGTTATTTTGCCAGATTCGGGGGGGAAATCCCAGATGCGTAATTAGAAATATGGAGTAACTAGAGAAATATGGAGCCCAGCTTCTGGGTCCTAGAGCATTCTAGAGCAGTTCATTAGAATTTGCAGTGCCTTGGGACTAACAAGGTGCTAAGTAATTGCAATGGGAGTTCATTACAAAAAATGAAAAAATGCAGATAAACCCAGTTCCCCCCTTCTTTCGAGAAATAGACCTTGGAATCAATTTTAAAATAGACATAAATACTACATGTGTTAAGGCACTGGATTACAAAGACAATCATAAAGAACCAATTGAGTTGCCAGTTCTTTTTAAAATGTATTTAGAATCCAGAAAATGTACACATTTGCTAATTGAGTAACTCGGTTAGTAGAATAATAAAGCCCACCAATGGCACATGAAAAAGTTGAAAGATAGGTTTTTAAATGAGCAAGCAAATAATAAATCAGCAATGAATTAATAGAGAAAGAAATGCAGTTTGGAATTTATTTACTCAAGCTTTTAAGAGTTTTCATCTGTAGACATGTGGCAGGTTTTTTTTTTTTTCTTATTTTCTCTCTAATTCAAGAGTTAATATATGCAGAGGCTAGGTGGGAAGATCTTTTGAGGCCAGGAGTTTAAGAGCAACCTGAACAAAGGCAAGATCCCAGTCTGTACCAAAAATAGGAAAAGTTAGGTGGGCTTGGTGATGTGCACCTGTAGTCCCAGCTACCGGACACTGAGGCAGGAGGATCACTTGAGCCTAAGAGTTTGAGGTTGTTGTGAGCAATGATGATATCAGTGCACTCTAGCCTGGGTAACAGAGTTATTTAAACCCAGTCTCCAAAGTGGGGGAAAAGAGTTAATATGTTATGTGCACAAAAAATACAGACTTGTGCATGGAACCTGGAACTAAGGATTAGAGCTCAAAATAGTAAAACTGATAGGAAACTTAGGGGTAAAAGGTGAGAAAAATCAAACCAATAATGTACAAATGCATTTTTAAACATTTTCATAGTAAAGGTTAATATACATAAGAGTATATGTATATACTGAGTGCTTATCTATTAATTACCTCTATTTAATAAAAGAAAACCTAAGAATTATATGAAGAATATTATAAAAGACTGTGGTGTGATAGTGAAATAAATAGATCATATAGAGCTGTTTATTTGGGGTGATTTGAACAACATCTGAAGAGATTGTCATGACACAGAAAGAATGTCAGATGTACTTGCACACGTAGCAGATTATGTTGATGGTTGTTGGTGGCTTATTTCCAGCCCCTTATAATCTTTGAGCTGTGAGCGTTGAGGTGAACTCTAGCGCACGGCAATAAATTTAATTTTGCTCCATACCTCTCCCACCAGAGACTTCATGTTCAAGCTACTAAATGGGTCCTCCCAATACCAATTTACCTTCTTTTAGTAGATGAGTGGAAGCAGAGTTAGGTCTTGTTTGTTCAAAAAAAGTATTTCACACCTTTATTTTTAATAGCTATGTGAATGCATCTACACGCAGCTCACGGCAAGGCCCTGCAGTTTTTATATCCAGGGCCTCCCTTGTAGGTTTCACTTCTCACTGTTGTATTTCCAGCTTGTAGCAATGTCTGGCACTCAGTGGATGATCTGCAAATATTTGTCGAATGCATGCATTCGATAGATGTGTGATACATACGTAAGCATTTTTTCTGTAAGGTACAGAAAGAGTCAAAATCAAAAAAGGAATCTGACTCCTCTGTAGAATGACTGAAAGAATTTCTAAGATTACAGAGCATCAACCTTAAGACAGAAACACTCAGAAGAGTTGAGTCAGCTGTTATTTTTAAGCATCCTTCTCAGTGCTCATCTCTGCTTAGATCCAGGTAGAACGGATAATACACTGGCTTCACCCTCAAAAAGGCTGTGGTCTGCTAGTAGGAATGGATGAGTAAAGAACTACTGCCATGATAATCATGGGAAAAGTGCAAATTGGAAATAAATTACTGGGCACATTCTTGACATAAAGGAAAAAGTGACCAGCTCTCCTCAACCCCATTCTGGAAGTAAGACTAGTGATCATCAGGGAGAAGGCCACCAGCAGTGAAACACACCTACATTCTGTTCATAAATAAAACAACGTCTAGAATAATTTACCCAAGGGATTCCTCCCAGTCAGTACAATAAAATTCATTTTGTTATTGGCTGTGGTTAACTTTTTGAGCTGTTTATTTGGATTCTACATGTATATATAAAATTTCTTAACAAAATGATTTTTTTAATGAAATAAAGCAATAAATTTTATAGCTTAACTATATTCTAATCTCAGGCTGAGACCTGGTTCTTTTTCAACAGAGAAGTAATTTTTGGATCCTGCCCCAATTCACTGCATTTTATAGGAAACTAATGATGGTCTGTATGCACTAGTGATGGAAGGGGCCCCAAGTAGACAGGAGAGAAGTGAGGGAACTGGCGTGGCAGAGCTACCATGGTGCTCCATGTGGCTCTGTGCTGTCCCCTCTCCTGGTTCACTCATTGGTGTCCACTGGAGCAGCATGTCTCATGTCAGTCAGAAGAATCAGGAGGAAATTGGGTATTAACTTACTTAAGTAAAACGTTTTCTGAAATATAAAGTGGAGGTAATAAACTTCAGAGTGTTCCGTTCATGGGTATTATATATATGTGTGTGTGTATGTATATGTATGTGTGTGTATAACATGGTACCTGCATATGCCATTCTAGAATATGTATAATTCTGAAAGAATCTTCACACTCTGTTCCTGCATATTCTACTACCCCCCAGAATAGCACTGAAAGTGTGAAAACAGCGTGGCGTGTGAGGCAACTGCAAGTAATTACAAGTGCCTAGAATGTAGGTTTGTATGGGAAAGGGCAAACGAGAAAGAGCCAGGTGGTGGAGGGCCTTCTGTGCCATGCTCAGATGTTTGAATCTCTGCCATGCTCAGATGTTTGCATTTTATCCTCTGGGATCTGTTGTGCATTAGCAGCAGGAGAGTGACATCAGATTTAAGACTTTAAAAAATCACTGTAGCAGCAGCGTGGAAGAGAGCCCAAAAGGATGAGAAATAAAAGCCGGGCAGACCAGTTAGGAGAGAGATGGAAGAATGATCCACCAAAAGAAGATGAGAACGTGCGGGGCTGAACCGTGTCACGGGTAGTAAAGATGGATTCAAACCATGGCTTTTTGGAGGACATTTGAGTGGTAGCCACGTGCCAGATACTACCATGGGTTCTGGCAGTATGTCTGTGAGCAGGGTGGACCTTGATGCCCTCCTGGAGCTTACACACCTAGTGGGGAGAACAAACAGTAAAATGACTGCCTGCTCTTCACCTTGAGTGACTAGTGATTTTAAGTGGGGGTAACTAAGCAGGAGTCAGTCTAGGGGGAAAGAATTTCAACATGTTGAATATGAAATGTGTTCTATATTCAGTATGCTATTGGAAATAAACCCTATGGTTCAGAAGTGAGGCTAGGCTGCTTCTCAGAGGACCCATTTGTATTTGTTAGTTTTATGATAACATCAGTCAGGATTTTGTTTGCAAGCAATAGAATCCTCAGTGGCTTGCGTAAGCAGAAAAGGACTTTATTAAAAGCCATTGTCAACTCACAGAAACACTAGGAAAGCCAGAGAGCCAGATTCTGAATCTAGGGAAGTGTCCAGGAACAGTGCCTACTGCCACCGCTGTGTCCACTGGAAATGTTCACGGCACAACTGCTATCTACATATGTAGCTTCCTGTGGACCTTCACTCCCTGGCCTGCCCTCTGTCTTCAGGGGAGTTTGAACCAGTAATTTTCTAAGGCATAATATGGGTAAATACCAAGATACACAGATTTTTCAAAGACATTGCACAGCCATAAATATCCTTTAAAGATATTTTCCCATCTACTTGTATCTGGATGAAAAAAATTAATTTTACAAGTTTACAGTGATTTACTACACATTTTCACATAATATTATGATGAAAGCATAGTGTTTTTCTGAAAACAAAACTGATACTTTTCCCATTAAAATGAATTGTTTTGATTTGTTAATTTGCTTATTGAGCTCGCTTTTGAGTGTGCTGTCAGACGTCTGATCAGATAGTCCTGAGCTAATGAATGGATTTTGTTCTAAAAGACTGTTGGTAGTTAAGTTATTAAAAATTATGAATGCATCTTCCCATTGAAACAAAGTTATCACGGATGAGTCAGTTCCTGTATGTATTTTAAAATCCCTTTCACATTCCACTGGAAGCTCCTAGAACACAAGCTGCTTGGCATCTCCAGAAGAGAAGTGAAAAGGAACCAGGATGGAGTCATCTGTGGGCATGGTGCCTGTAGACACATTGTAGACATTCAGTAAAAGTTGGGGAAGTGTTTCTAGGAATAGTTGGTGGAGAGAGAGAAGGAGGTAGGAGGGAGTAAGTCTGCGTGTCTAACATGAAGCTGCCTCTAACCACTGTAATAAAAGTGGGTTGTGTTCAAGGACCAAAAGCATTTCAACATTGTCTGTATTTGTCCAATCCCTGAATCCTAAAGTAGCGAACCATTTGAGAGTCATTTAAAGTGAGTAGTTTAAAGGGAAATAACATCTAATGGCCAGGTATTATGTGGAACTGTAGAATTTAGTGTGAAGGTAATTGGGCTGAACGTGTGATCTTCAAAATACACCATAGAATGTTCTGCTTATTTTTGATCCTCATTTTTAGCTTGTTTTTCTAATTATTTATATCTTTTACCTTGAGGAAGGAAAAGTAATTTTAACTGAGGTTTCACATTGCCTTCACCTAGGAATAGTTTATTGTATTTTGGTGACCAAAAGCTTTTTCAGCAGCAAAAATACTGTTTGCCTGATTATTAGACAAAAGTCTGCTAGAACTTCCTACCGAGGCTGGGGGAGAATAATTGGGCCTGCTTTGAACTAAGTAATAACTGATTATATGTATATACACACCTGATCTTTCAGAACAACGGAAAACCCTTTATATTTCACAATGATAAACTGCTCTGCCCAGAAATAAGCTAGGCACTTAATAATAAAAAGACGAGCAGAACAGCCACAACCCTTGCCCAATTTGGGCAGTTAGCCAGAATTATATTCTGTGATTTAGTTTTGAGGATAAAAAATCTTATAAGATATTTCTTTAAAGTTTATATAAGTTTTAAACTCAGAAGATAATAAACTTTCCTGACAGTCCCAAGAAACTTGAGATGGCATATACCATATGTTTTACCATATATTATAATATTGACATAAAATCCCATTTTGAGAGAACACTGCAGTGATATCAAGCTCAGTGCTTAGAAAACTAATTTAAATAATAGGGTGAAATAACAAAAACAGATTCCAGAGAAATTAAAATTCATTGTAGAGAACCAGCTTTAGAGCCACAAGATGGTAATGACCTACCCTCAGGAACGAGACAAATGTCCTATTACTGATATTGGGCTAAATGTTCACTTTTTTCCTATCAGTCGCTTTTGAAATCAGATAAAGCAATATAACCAGAGCACTGGAAAAGATTAGCTTTGACTGATTGACTCCATTCATTGGGAAAGAACGTGTCTCTCCTGCTTCCAGCTAGCTCAAGGTCCTGGAATGTGAACTGCTGAGCTGGTGATGAGGAAAAGGAAAATCACACACACGCAAGTGAATTTTGGAGAGTTCGTACTAAATCTAGGATTTTCAACCAGCAAGAGTTTCATTAACCACTTAATAACTTGGTGAAAATACCAGGGGATCAACAACTTAAGATCTTGAGCCACAGAACTAAAGTACTAAAGAGCTGTAGTTCTTCCCTTTATGTGCTCCAAGTCCATGGCCGCTTTGGCTTTTTGATAAAAGCCCTTTAAACGGGTGAGATGATAGCTCATTGTAGTTTTGATTTACATTTCTCTGATGACTAATAATGTGAATATACTTATTGACCACTTTTTATGTCCTTTTTTTAAGAAATGTTTATTCAGCTCTCTCGCCTCTTTCTGCCTTCCTTGTCTGTCTCCGTCTTTCCCCTTGCTCTTCTCTACTCTCTCTCTTCTCTCCCCCACTCTCTCCTTATCTCTCTCCTCTCCTCATCGGTGCTGCTCTGTAGCCTCCCTCCCCGCACCAATAAAGACCTTTCGGTACAAAAAAAAAGAAATGTTTATTCAGTTCCTTTCCACATTTTTTAATCACATTATTTGATTTTTTTTTTCCTATTGTTCTCTTTGGGGAAGGGGGCAGAGTTTCACTTTGTTGCCCAGGCTAGAGTGTTTGCCTAGCTCACAGCAACCTCAAAGTCCTGGGTTCAGACGATCCTCCTGCCCCAGCCTTCTGAGTACCTGGGACTACAGGTGCTCACCATGGTGTCTAGCTAGTTATACTACTTTTAGTGAAGATGAGGTCTCACTCTCACTCAAGCTAGTCATGAACTCCTGAGCTCAAGTGATCCTCCGACCTTGGCCTCCTAGAGTACTAAGATTACAGCCATCGTGTTAGTCCTTGAAGCACCTTTTACAGTCCAGTCATTAATCCCTTGTCAGACAGGTAGTTTGCACACATTTTCTTCCATTCTGTGAGGTGTCTCCTTCCTGTGCAGAAGCTGCTTAGCTCGATGTGATTCCTTTTGTCCAGTTTTGCTTTGGTTGCATGTGCTTTGGGTATACAGTCTGTGCCCAGACCCATGTCCTGAAGCGATCCCCAATGTTATCTTTTAGAAGTTTTCATAGTTTTGTGTCTTAGATTTCAGTCTTTAATCCATTTTGATTTGATTCTTATATATGGCAAGAGATAAGTGGATATCTGGGTTTTCCAGCACCTTTTATTTAAGAGACTGCCCTTTCCCCACTGTATGTTCTTAGCACCTTTGCTGAAGATAAGTTCACTATAGACATGTGGATTTGGGGTTCTCTAGTCGGTTCCTTTGGTCTATGTCTATTTTTATGCCAGTACTGGTTGTTTTGGTCACTACAGCTCTGGAGTGTAATTTGCAGTGAGGTCATATGATTCCTCCAGTTTTGTTCTTTTTTGCGCAGGATGACTTTGGCTATTTGGGGTCTTTTGTGGTTCCATACACATTTTAGGATTATTTTTGTCTATTTCTGTGAAGAATATCATTGGTATTTTGATGGGGATTACACTGAATCTGCAGATTGCTATGGATAGTATAGACAGTTTAACAATATTGATTATTATAATCCACAAACTTGTAAAACCTTATATTCTTAATGTAAAATTCTGTGATGGAAATTTTATAAAGCAACATTCAATTCAAAACTGACTCAATATGTATGTCTATTGTAGGACTTACTAGCTTCTTTTAAAAACAAGAAGTACTTAACAGCCTACTTGGTTCTTTTTCATTGTATATGTTATATAGATAGTTTTCGTACTATCACAAAAAACATCATATCATATAAATAACATGAATCTCATACCTAATTATGATGTTTTATTTCTCTTATTCAAGATGAATTTTATGTCACTTCATAATTTGCCTCAGTTGCTAAGTAGAAATACAGTTATGTCAAAAATTTATGTGGAAAGTTAAATGCTGTCTAAGAATTAACTTAGAAAAGTCATTTTAAACTGAAGTTTTTATGCTTTATATAATTTAACATAGAAGTTAAATGTTTATATGCAAAGCAGGTCCACAGTTAAATTTTATGACAAAAGAAATAAATGTTCCCTTTTCCTTCTTTTTATTTAGCTCAACTGAGAAGTCATTTCCTTGGAGATCAACAGGTATGATTTTTTTTTATTACATAAAAAGTAGTCTCTTTATAAAGATAAATTTATCCTAAATTCATCACATATGAAAGATGAATTACATTAAGGAGAGCGACTGCCACTTTCAGCAATATTTGATGTCTTCAGACTCAGCCTGTATCCCATAAATGTTTACGGGGCCCTCAAGCCACGTGCCAGACACTGTACACATCGCAGAGCAGTGACAGCACAGCACACACATCCCCTGTCCCCCTTCCCCATGGAGCAGACACTGTAAAGGTTTATGCCAACAATGTTATAATGCTAGAACAGGCCTTGGTATCTAAATACTTTGGCATTTTTCAAACAAGGCTCGAGTTGAGAAATGCTCACCAAATGCTCAGTATCTGAATTTACCTGGTACTAGGGTTCTTACGGTGTTTATAGTACACATAGGGAACTCTGCTGTTTTACAAAGAAGCTATTTCCGAGAATAGTTTGTTTACTCAAACTGTGATTAGGCAGAGATAGCTGCAGTGCTACCTAACAATAAGACTTAGAAACAGCAGTTTAATTCCAAGAATGGGCTTAACAAATAAGTAGTACGTGAGAAATGTTGTATGTGGACAGCCCACCTCCGAGATAGCTCTGCAGAGGTGGGCCTGGAACATCAGGCTCAAAGAGTGTCAAGGCTGTATGGGGATATACACTGGACCGAAGAGACAGCAAAAATGTCACTGGGGAACATTAAAAACTGGTTTGGCAGATGGTAAAACATGCAAAGGCCAATGTGCTGGATTGGGTCAAAGTATAGATTCATAAGTACCAGGAACTTTGAACCCCGCATTACATTAGTTAATAGGCAGACTCTGAATTCTTTCAACAAAAGGTCGCAATTTAAACATTGCTCAGGAGAAACACCAGAGCTATGAACTGGTGGGAGGGAGAGTTAGTGGCAAGAGAGAGCAATTCAAAGCTGATTGCAGAATTTGTTGTCTGAGATCATCCAACTAGGGACTCTCAAGGATTCAGAGGATGGTTTGGGGGTGGGAGATAGACACTGATAACTGAGGTTTTGAGTCTGAGAAGAAAGTGGTACCATTAAAACAATCTAGAAAATCAAAACAGAGAGCCAGTGTCAGAGTGGTGCTTGGGACTATGACGCCGCACACGTTGGATTTGAAGTGATTAAAGCATAGCAAATGACGACAGCAAGAAGCATGTAGAAAAGGGGTTAGTAAAGAAAGTAACCCCAGATGTAAAGAAAAACACTTCTGTTAAACTGATAGATCCATGCATACTAATAATTTATGTGATTCAGACATGGGCCATTGTGCAATGGATAAAGGACAACTGAGTTAGAGAAAGCAAGGCTGAGACTCAGGAGGGTAGCAGATGCCAGGAGAAAGCTGCAGCTGTTTATTCATGGGGGATAAGGAGCCGGTGAGCTGAAATCTGACCAGGGCTCACAAGAGGAGTCGGTTGAGAGACAGTGTTCTTTCCTCACTGGGTCGCAGGATTCAAGGGCATTGCGGGGCCAGGAGCCACCTCTGCCCTGTTCACCAGAGTATTCCAAGGACCTTGTGGTTGGCAGACCCTATTCACCACCTGAGTGAATAACACATGCTAACTTGCACCGTCATGGGAATATTTGTGTGTGTGTAATATATTAGCTTCACAACTAAATTCTAAGCCCTTAAAAAGTATCTTCTTTCATTCCACCTCAGTGCCCAAATTTTAGCAGGTATGAAAAATATACCTAATAATAAAATATATATGTACTTAATGAGTAAGTGGGGCAATTATTTTTATTTAGTAACAAAATATATATTTTCGAAAAAAGCATACACTAAGAATGCATAAGTTTTTTAAAAATCCCAAGATCTTTTTTGGATTCTTACCCCCCAATGCACTTAAAATCTTTACAGCCTAATAGGACTTTTAAAAAAAAAAAAAATGTTTTCAAGCCTAATGGTACATTTACTACAGAGTTGTCTTTCTGCCATATTGCAAATTTGGCACAGAAGCTTGTGAACTTAATTTTTTCCTTTCCTCTATAGCTTTTTCTTTCCTTATATTTAACATATAATTTAAATTTCTTCATAATAATTGCCTTACCGAGAGATGATCCACACCTACCATGCAGTTTACACATTTAAAGAGTCCATGTTCATGATTTTTAGTATATTTGGAGTTGTGCATCCATCACCGCAGTCAGTTTTATACCATCTTCATCACTCCTAAAAGAAACCACATACCAATTAGCAGCCACCTCCATTCTTTCCCCAAACCTACCAGTCTTAGGCAGCTACTGGTCTTTCTATCTTTATGGATTTGCCTATTGTGGACTTCCCAGTTAAATATTCATACAACATGTGGTCCTTTGTGACTGGCTGCTTCTGCTTACCACAGTGTTGCCCAGATTTATCTCTGTTGCAACAAGTATCAGTAATTCATTCCTCTTTATGTCTGAATAACATTCCATTGTATGGACATGACACATTTACCCATTCCTCCCTGGACATTTAGGTTGTTTCTACTTTGGGCTGTTATGAATAATGCATCTGTAAACACTCATGTACAAGTTCAGTTGCATGATTTCATGCCTCTGAAGCGTCTAATAGTGGAATCACTAGGTCATATGGTAACTCTGGGTTTAACTGTTAACTCCAGCAGCTAAATTAGCTTCCAGAGTAACTGCGAAATTTCTACCAGTAGAAAATAAGTACACTGATTTTTCTATATCCTCTCCAATACTTGCTGTATCTATTCCCATGGCTGTGAAGTAGTGTATCATTGTAGTTTTGATTTACATTTCCCCAGCAGCCAATATGCCATTTTTCCTTTGGTTAATTTTCAGTTTTAGTTCTTGTTTTATTTTAACTTTACCAGCTGTCTATATATTCACTTGAAAAAAACTTTTTAAAACTAATTTTCTTCCTGATTGTATACCCATGAGAAGATATTTGGAAAATATAGGAAAGTATAAAAAGAAATTAATCATTCTCTTTACTTAGTCTTTTTCTATGCATTTGTGTGTGTTACTTTTTTTTTTCCTTTTAAGCAAAATTGGGAACATACTATATAGGTAGTTATATTGGTTTGCCAGGTTTTTTCATGTTATACTATGTCATAAACATATACCACTTAATATAAAATTCTATAAGCCCATCTATAATACTGCATGATTAATTCATTCCGGAAATAAGAGCCTAAACACTTGTCTAGCACCTAGTTGTCCATGTTTAAAGCAAACACCCTTGCCCTCTTAAGACCTGCAGGTTTAAATGAGGTGAATTTACATATCGAGAGTGGAGATATGTAACTATGAACACTTACAACCCGGGGAGACTCTATAAGAGGAAATTACAAGTGTATACCATATTGACCTGTTCTCTGTTATTGAACATTCCACTTGTGTCTGATTTTTCACTACTACAAATAACAGTGCAGTGAACTACCCAGTATATAAAATTATATCAGCACCTTTGATTTACCTTAGGTGAGATTTTTGCGAAGAAAATTATTTAGTGAAACATTTTCAGTGCTTTTGCTATCTGTAATGCTTTCCAGATAGATTGTGTTAATTTTTCTTCTTTCCAGGTAATGAGACATATCTGCTCATTAGTGTCATTTGTATTTATAATTAACTAGAGAATATAAAAGTACCCTATAGGTTGCCCTTTTCTTTTCTTTTAGTGTTTTATAGTTAAGGGTTCTTTGTAATGTAAAAATAATACCTATATTTAGTTGTGTTCAACTGAGAAAACAGAACCCATGCCAGGTAGCTCAAATAAGGAATTTGATACAGAAAATTTGTAGTTCAGAAAGTATGGGTTGGAATATTTGATTGATTAAATAGGATGATGAAGAACCTAAGAGACTGGTGATGCCAGGAAGCTGCCACCGTCTCTGGGACTGCATAGGCAGGTGGTTTTGTCAGTCCTGCAGCTGGAGCAGTGGTGGAGGCTGTGAGATGGGAGGAGTTTTCCAGCATTCGCTGGAGCCAGGAGGTACAGCTTCTGTCAGAAATGCTGTGTAAAGTAGAGCCAGAAAGACATCCTGACTTCACTGTGCAGCTCTCCTCCTAACCACACCAGTCTGTGAACTGATTGAACTGAGCTGGAGAGGACAGTTGTGGATCTTTGACTACCAGTTGCCCGGGAGACACTGTGTATAATTGTGTATTGATTTACAGCAGTGAGGAGAGGTTTCAAGGAAGACAAGCTTTTCCACAGATAGAGGTCAGGAGGTGGTTTTGCCATGAGGCTGCAAGCTCTTGATTTATTACGCAGTCAAACCTCTCTGCTAATGATTATCTGTATTTGCAGCCGCTCCCTGCACCAGCACCACCAGCTCAGCTCCACCACAGATCACCTGGCGTTAGATTCTCATAAGGAACATGTAACCTAGATCCCTCACCTGCAGTTTACAGCAGGGTTCAGCTCTATGAGAATCTGTTGCTGCAGCTGATCTGACAGGAGGTGGAGCTCAGGCGGTGATGTAAGCAAGGGGAAGTGGCTACAGATGAAGCTTTGCAGGTCCCCCCCCATACAAATGACGCTTACTTCTAACTGGCCATGGCAGTTGGGATCACAGATTTACAGAGTGGGGAAAATGAGCTTAGGATATGAAGACCTGTGCGAGGAGATGAAATATCTGGGGCCTTGGTGTCCTTTCTACCTCCGCCCCCCCGCCATGTACTTACAAAGCTTAAGTCATTTGACTACCATCTTTAGGGTGCGTATAGTAGCTGAGTAACAAATAATGCTATCGTGTGCTTAGTGTTTCCCTTTAAATTTTTCAAATCTTTTGTCTTTTTACTTTTCATCAGTCTAGTAATCTGTGCAATCAGCTGATATATTAAATATATATAAGTATATAAAATGTACATGATCCACAGGTGTTAAATGTTTAAAATACATAATTAAATGTTATCCAAAAAGCTCCCCAAATACTTGAGCATTAGGAAAACACAAGTCCTATGGTTCATCTTTCCTCACCACAGCTGTGCCTATAATTCCAACCTAATAGTTCCAGAGTCTCATTTTCCTCAGAGCACACTCCTGCCCAAACTCCTGTTCACACCTAAGAGTTACATTTACTTACCTCTTTTTCTTCTGTGGGCAGGACAGAGAGGGTGTAAACTTTCAAACACAGCATTCACAACTGGTATTTCTTCTACTTTATAACTCTATCAATGTTGTGTTTTTTCTTAACTTTACCCAATTTTTTGGTCCTATTTATGACATTTAAATTATAACAACGACAATAAATAATTATAAAGTAAGAAAATTGGATGTTTATTTTATAAAATAAAGAGTAAAATCTGTTTTTTTCATATTTCTTTTTCTAATAAATATAGATGCCTTTTAGAAGTTTACGTTAATAAAATGGGATAAGATGACAGTTTTATTGCTGCTCTTACTGTAATGTTTAACTTTTGTTTTTTCCTGACTGCTTTGCACAGAGATACTAGATGAAGTATGGAAAGCATCCTGGTTTTAGAATTAGGCCGTCCTACTCAAGTGAGCCAGGAGTGGCTTAAAAGTGCAAAATATTTAGAAGTTCTTTAGTCTACTTTGTCTTTGGCTAGGTTTTGATGAAAGTTGCGTCTGTATTCATTTTCTTTCTTCTTATAGAAGAAAGATGTACACAAAAGGGTTTAGGATCGAAGGACTGTTGTTCCTCATATTTTGAACATTTTCTTGCAGACAGTCTCTGTACTTTTAAGTTTTACAAATTTGACTTGAAAAGCTTCGTTTTTTTAAAAAAGCTGTTCAGCAATAAGGTGACTTCTTAGTGAAGCTCTGGTTTGATCACTGCCTCCGCGAGATCCCTGCCTACTCAGGTGTTTTCAGGATGTTACATTCTGTTGAAATGTTGAAAACTGAGGCCAACTGCTGAACTATGTTTTTAAATAGCTAAGTTTCTGTAGCCCTCAATTTCTAAATAAGAGCTGAGGACGCCCTGGGCAGAGAAGATTTCCATTTCTCTGTGAGTCCGTTCAGCTTGCTTGCTTGCTGGTTGGTTAGTTGGCTTTTAATCTGCACTAGGGATAGTAGGCTGTTTGAGAATAGAAAGCCAAAGGTTTTAAGTGTGGAAGCTAACGGGATTCTTCCTTCCCAGAGCGTGAGGAGCTACCCATTCTCTCAAACATGTTTGCTCTCTCAGGTCTTCTGTAACTTCCCTAGACTCGATAAAGTTGTTTTGCAGCCTCAGGCTTTATCATTATCTTGCCTTTTGCCCTTTCTCGCCATTATTCCATATTTTCTAGCTTACCAACACTGCATATTTGCTTTCTAAAGCATCCCTGCACATACTTTCATCTGTAACGAGGAGGACTTATCACTGCGTTTCAGCTTTGTCTCTTCTTGCATTTCCTACAACCTGTGCATTCCGTGCCCGCAGTTGGAGGCAAGGCCGTTTGGTGCTCTCTTCTGTGTCTGCTTCCCCATTGTTCATGCCTCCATATCTTAACTGGAATACAATCTCTCATACACCATCAAAATTCAAGGGAGCTTTTAAGAACATCTAAAATAGAAAATAAACATCATAATTACAGATACTAGAAGAAGAGGTAAAGGCCTGAGGAAAGTGAGAATGTATATACATGTACATAAAATCATAATGGAAAATACTATACAGAGTATCTTTTTAAAAAGTCTTTTGGATTTTCCTCTCTTAAGGAAAACACCAATTCAGTCATAAAAATAGCCATTCAGCGCATGTTACCCATCAGATAGAAGCTCTATCTCGAAGGTTGTTATATAGATCCTGCAGCCACATCCTGGGAGGTGGAGTTTACTCCAAGTCACAATTTTACAGGTTTTCTGTTCCAGGGGGAAACAAAACTACTAACATCTAGGCCGTTGCCAGCTTGAATAGTTTTGTATAAAAGCCAGGGAGATCTGTCCTCCCTCCTTCTGTCCCACCTCAGCCCAGCAGGTCCCCCTGGAGACCTGTCTACAGAGGTGGAATATGCTGCTCTGGCATATTCCCACCACTACCATAAACCCACCACTACCATGGTTTCTAGAATAGGAAAAGGGCTTAAGGAACTGATGAATGTTACATACATGATAGGGAATTGGTGCCACTTCCGGTTAAGAAAACCAAAGCAACGAGTTAGTGAGTAGCAAAGAACACAGGCGTGTGAGGTGGGGGGAATTTCCTGGTTGACCTAGAAAGCATTAAAGAATTGATACAATGGCTAAACAGGAGAGAAAAAATAATTCTACGCACTTAGGAGTTTTAATGTTTAAAATAAATATGAAAGGGAAGGAAAAGATTAAAGTAAAATAGATATTTTAAACTGATTATTTAATTTTACAGTGCTACATTCATTTATCATGTAACAAATATATAATACATTCATTATGTATTAAAGTGCCATTAGTTTAACATACCGTCCATTTAAATCATTACTGTGTGGAATACACTGACATTAGTGGTTAAAATATGCTACTAAATTTAAGAGTGCAGGGGCTAGTGTTTGTATTTTGTTTACGTATTTAATTTTTGTTTCTAAAGTATATGGATATATGTTTCCTCCATCAGGGTAAGCTTTAAAAAAGACCATAAATACTGCAGATAAAACTATAAATGAAAAACTAGCCAATTTATCTTTCTTTTTTCTTCCATCTAGAACAAGTAATTTATAACACAAGAAATCGTCAGCACATCACGAGTTAAGACGTGAACTTAAATGGAAACGCTTTATGCCTCCGTAGAAATGTACTGGATTTATAAAGGAGATACAGTAGGAAGTGGATGTTATATTGTACGTGTTCATAAATAGAATGTTAGATTAGCAATCATGTATAAAGGATTATTTTATTGAGGATTTGGGGTGTTATCATTTATTACAGCTATAAGCTATACAAATGACAAAACTTTATCACATATTTCTTCCTGTTTATCTTCTAAATACCATGAGGATAAAAATTCCTTTTAAAACCAGCCTTAGAATCCAAGTTTTTTCTCCTTTGTTTTTCTAGGTTTGTTTTAGCCACATAGTCGTGACAGAATCTCTACCAAATCTCCTTCATTCTCACATCTTCTCATACATGACCAACACACACATACAATGCTTTGGAGAAAATCTGGAATAAAACACAATAAACTATTAACTTGTTAATGGAGGGAAAAAAACAAACTTCGTAAAATAATTTAAGGAGGCTTATTCTGAGCCAATATGAGCATCTGTGGTCCTGGGACCCACAAACTCAAGAATCCTTGAGTAGAGTATCCAGAGGCAGTTGAGTTAGTTACACTTTAGTTTTATACATTTTAGGGAGACAGGAATTGCGGGTAAAATCATAAATTAGTCAATATATGGAATGTGTACATTGGTTTGGCCTGAAAAGATGGGACATCTCCAAGTGGGGGGCTTACCAGGGGTAGGTAGTTCAGAAATCCTTTGACTTGTAATTGGTTAAAGAAACAAGGCTTTGTCTAAAACCTGGGAGTCAGTAGAGGAATGTTTGGGTTAAGATAAGAAAATCTGCTAATCTTAGAACAAGCCATAATACCCAAAATGATCTGTCAAGACAAGCAGTAGCCTGCAGGTATCACCTAACCTTTACCTTACATCCTATTTGTAATTTAGGATCTTACTGCCACAGAGAGTTTATTTAATCAGCCTCATAATATCTTTTTAAACATTAATGCTGGTCAGTTTTAGGGTCTAAACTCCCACAAGGAGGGGGTATAAAGAGGAGTGTCTGACCTTCCTTCCCTTCATGGCCAAAAATTAATTTAGTTGGAAGGTTTTCTGGGGTTCCTTTGGCCAAGCATTCAGTCAGGGGTAGGAAGCTTAAGATTTTACTTTTAGTTTACAAACTCTGGGTGTTTATGTGTATAAAATATTCACACACATTGGGTTGGGCTGGGTTTAACACAAATGAGGATATACTATTCATTGTTCTGTGACTAAAGTTTTTTCTTTAAAAGTGTTATAAAATAATGCATGTGTTTCTATGTTGGTATATCAAGATTTCCTTCTTTTTCATGACTGAATAGTCTCCATTCTTTGGAAAATTTATATTACCAGTCCTTTATTAATGAACATTTGTTTTTTCTGGTTTTTCACTTTGACAAATAGTGGTAAAGTTTTTCTCTGCACATCTGAGTGTCACTATTGATAAGATTTCTATAACTACAACTTCATGGACAAGGACATATATACATTTTTATTCTGGTAAATAATGCCAATCTGTCTATCAGAAAAGCTTATATATTTATACTTTTACTGATGATCAACTATTATTCCTATCTATTTTTGCCAAATTACCACAGTATAAGAATGGGATTCTTCGTGAAAATTCAAAATTTTAATAAGTTATTAGAGTTTTTAAAAACATTTGTTTCAGTTTCTTTATATCATAAAGTTCATGGGCAGATTGAACAGACTGAAATAGCTTTTTAAAATCATTGTTAAATATCAATTAAATTATAACATTCCATGGAAACCTTAACATACCATGACCATTAGATTATTTGACTAGTTCTTATGGAGATTCAAGAATCAACCTGATCTTAGCATCCAATAAAATTGTGGTAATGTTTTTTGTTAGTTTTGCTTCTGTTTCCGTATCTGGCTGAAAGTGATCAAGTGCAACAGCCAATACCAAATCAAGCAAAAGACAAACTTTTTAAAAATCGCCATCAGAGGTAAACAAGGTACCAACGTCTCACAGGTTCTCTCCTAATTTTGCTGTTCTTTAGAAAACTTGCGGAACTTTTAAAATCTTTGATGCCTAGGCCTTACCCCACACAGTTAAAATTGAAAATCTGGGGAAAGAACCAGGCATCAGTAGGCTTTAAGTAGTCCCGAGGTGATTGCAATGTGCAAAGTTTAAGAACCACTGCCTTACTCTGTAAAAACTAGCCATTAAGGAGAAGAATTAAAAAAGTGTATCCTTCCTGTCCTGGCCTGCCTATATTTCAGGATAATCAAATAACTGTAGGTATTACCTAAAACATGCCAAAAGAATACCTGCTGATAAATTACAAAGAATGATAAAATTAGAAAAATCACTAATTTGCAAATCCTAATATATGAGTCAAGCAGAGATCAGCAAAGGATTATAAAATCTCTAGGTCCTGGGTATCCAACCTTTTTTTCCCTCTCTGCCGCACATCGGAAGAGTACCAACCTTTTTTTCCCTCTCTGCCGCACATCGGAAGAGTAAGAGTTGTCTTAGGCCACACGTTAAATACACAAACACTAAGGAAAGTTGATTAGCAAAAAAAATGTCTATGCATAGTTTTTGTGATATCCCACAACACAGAAAAGCAAAGAAAAGTCCTCATGTAATCAAAGTATTGCCCATGGTTGCATGTTGGACACCTCTACTGGGATTCTCATTCCTCGCTTTAGGAGTTTGTAAAAATCCCAATATTCAGGCTGTAGCTTAGACTGATTGAATAGGAATCTCTGGGTGTGGGAATTGGGCGGTAGTAGTTTCTAAATTCCACCCAATCCTCAATCCAAAAGATTGCAGTGTGCAACTGAGGTTGAGAACTATTGCACTAGGAGAACAGCTGATGGTAAACCTGACAACGGAGGGATCAGGCTCCGCTGAGTGAGCTGATTGACCTAAGGAAACCCGAAGTTATGATGTGATGCGGTGTGAAGTACACAGCACCATCTATAAAGCATTCTAAAACAAATGTTTGACCAGAAGTCTTTTAGCTCTAACCTTCTGTTTACAAGAAATGTTCAATCTAGGGGAATATGTAAATGACACCATGAGAAAACCGTCAGACAAATTGAAAATGCAGATCGCCTGCAAATTTATTGCTGTGGTTCCCTCAGCAAGTCAGTAACTGAAAATAAGGTGCTGGGATCCCCCTTCTAGATGGAGGGACTTCGGTGACAATTGCCCCCCCATGCAAACAGTGAACCTTATTTCAGCCTGTCTACTGCAAGCCAACTGAAAAAAGACGTTTCTGAGACATCAGGAAAATTTGAATATGAACTCATTATATGGCATTATGGAATAATTATGGTTTTGCAAAGTCTTCATTTTATAGAGATACAGATGGAAGTATTTAGCATTGAAATGATCTGATATGAGGGATTTGTTTTAAAATTCTAAAGGAAAAAAAGAAAAAGATAAGTGGAGCATTGAAAGTGTGCATAAAGCTGATAATTATTAAGCCTGAGGGATAGTTTATTATACTTTTCTTTCTATTTTTACATCTGTTTGGAAACTTTAGTTCTAAAAAAACTAAGTACAAATACTTTAAACAAAGATTTTGAAATATAGGGTAAAAATGATATATCAGAACAACATGTATTTAAGCCAGCAAGACATTGACCATACTCTGAGGGTTAGTCCTGATGTAAATTTTAGAAAGGAACCAACTGTGAAATGGATACATGAGTTTCCCAGCCAGTTGATGCTACTTAATTTATATTGTCCACATATATGGGACTTTGTTAAATGATTTTTTATTAAGCAAAGTTACCTGTCTCGTGCTGGGGACCAGCCTGTCTGGTTTAGAACTATGAATTGACCATGATGTTTGTCACCACTAAGTAAGGATATTGGCATATTGCCTTAACAAACATGTGTCTGAATGTTCTTCAGCCACTTTAATGCGTGACCTGTAAACACATCCCAAAAAGCTTACATGTAGTAAGTTATGAAAACCAACTATTCAGGTTTAGCCTTTAACCTGAATAGTTTATATTTGATATAAACATATGAGATAAATATTTTAATTTTCTCACGCATTTAGTGATATATGAAGAAATCTTCTATTAACAATCTAAACTGAATAGACATTGTCAAGTCTGAAAACTTTCTATTACTGACTGCTCAAAACCCAGCACCTTAGTTTTCCATTCATAACTGCTGCTTTGAGAAACATTAGGAAGGCTACCATCTATAATTCAATTCCACATTTCATTCTTATGCCAAAGATAATCTGTATTTAGCTTTATCTTGATATAGTTTACCAAAAGAAGATGACTAATGGAAAAACTTAGAAAAATTTTATCTCAGAAGAATCCTTTATTTCTTTTGATATTATCCTTTATATAGGTTTGTAATGGGTTGAAAGAAGGTGTTTTGGTTTTTGCTTTTTATTTTTCACCTGTGTGTGTTTATGGACTACAAGTGCAATTTTGTACATTGATGTATTTCACTGTGGTGAAGTTAGGGCCTTCAGTGTGTCAGTCACTGAAGTCGCACACAGTGTATGCGCCAAGCACCCTCCCTCACCCTCTCTCTCAACCACCCACCTTCCACTGTCCCTGGCCCCATGCTGTGCTTCCATTATTTTTGCTTTTTTAACAGAAGGAATCTATCTTGTGTCTCCCATTGACAAATACTCCCATTTCTCTATTTGGTTAAAAAAAAAAAAATTTCCAAAAGGGATACAATATATCTTTAAAAAATGTTAGAGTGAGTTTTGAGCAGTTAGTTGCATTTTCCTTAGGTTAATAACTTTTTTATACCATGAACCCTTACTTCTTTATTAGCTTTCTTTACAGGAAGCGAGGGCCCCTTAGCCGTTTATGAGCACCTCCCTGTTTAAATGTGATATTGGACAATTTACATGGCTAGTTCGTTTTATTTCATATTTATATTTCTTAATTATTTCCTCTAGCTTTCCTTCTGCAGGTATGGAGTATAAATTTTTTATGGTAGGCGTGACACCTGTATTTATTTAGTATCCAGACTAAAAATACATAATAAATGCTCATTTTAATAAGACGACTTATGGAAATTACTATTCAGTTTATTTTCTCTAAAATAATAGTTTTGCATTTTGGGACAAAATTTAGGAATTTAAAAATATATATGAGCAGGATAGCCCTCTGGTTATATACAGAACTGAAATACTTTTAATATTTGTCATAGGAAAATTCAAAACATTATGATACCAGTTGATGCAAATTTTACTTAAACTACAAAATTGAATCCAGGCAGACAAGTTTTACGGTGACTTTCAAGGCAGACTAGTTGATGTTTAATAGTGAACATCAATAGTAAAAGTTTAAAGTGAACACTAAAAGATAACTTCATTTAGTGGTTTCTGTTTTCCCAGGTTTTTCACACAATATTTTCTAGATAACTAAAATTTGTAGAGCCATTGTCTTTCTAATTCTTAAAAGATTATATAAATTTGCACAAGACCTAAGAACCTAGAAATATTTAAGGGAACCACACTAGAGTTGGTTTCAAGAAATATGCTCTTCTGCCTTTTCTCATATATCTTTGCTTCATTAAAACCCAACTTTTGAAGGATATCTTATTATATTATATTTATTCAATAAACTTAAAGTATCTATAATATTCCTGAAGTATCCGTCAACATCCATTTCTCCTGTAAACCAGAAGATGTTATTGGGCTCCCTGTTTCTGTCACCATTTTTATGTTTTTCACTCCGAAATGACATTTCCGGAAGACCTCATTCCCTCTGATGATTAGCTTTTATGCTATAGAAATAAATCTTGTGTGTCAAGAAAGGTACTGAAGACAAGAAAACTTCTTGGTGCCGTCTCCCAGGTCTCCCAGGTCCTCCCCCAGAATTTGGTCTAGCCACAGGAGATGCTGAAATATTCTGGCACCTCTGTGGAAAGCACATCTTCCTAAACTTGATCCTACAAGAAGCGAGAGCCCCATAGTCAAAAGTAGAAGTTGAGTCTTTGTAAGACATAAGTTTCTTTTTTTTTTGAGACGGAGCCTCAAGCTATCCCCCTGGGTAGAGTGCCATGGCATCACAGCTCATAGCAACCTCCAACTCCTGGGCTCAAGTGATTCTCCTGCCTCCGCCTCCCAAGTAGCTGGGACTACAGGCGCCTGCCACAACGCCCGGCCATTTTTTGGTTGCAGCCATCATTGTTGTTTGGTGGGCCCAGGCTGGGGATTCGAACCTGCCACCTTAGGTGTACATGGCTGGCGCCTTAGCCAATTGAGCCACAGGCGCCGAGCCAAGACATAAGTTTCTTACAAAGTATTTGTTATTCCTCAGAGTGTGGTATCACTAACCTCAGCTCATAAGCTGGAGAGTTGGAAGAAACTGTCAGAGTATCACCTGCCTTAAAGTTGTGTGTCACCACCATCCCGAGTCCTTCCAAAGCTCACACTACACCATCTTTTATGTAAGGGCAAACCCCTAAACACCATAGCATCTCAGAACAAGCACCAAGTTACAGCCTGCTGGACTGTGAAAGACTAGTTACACGGTTGTTTATACTGAAAATCTCCTTAATAAGCTCATCGCTTACTGTGAGCTTAATGAGGTGGGTAATACACCAGATTTTCATAGCCCTGCAGAATTATTGTTCCTTACTATTTTTTTTTAGATTTAACCTACTTGTTCTAACTTCTTTTTTAATATTAGACATTCAAATGAACTATAACAGGCAAGAAGGTCTATGATTCCATTAATTTTCCAGTCTTAGACACAGAAAGAGCTTTCATTCTAACTCGAAACTTGTTCATTTTCAATATTTTTAGACTTATATTTTCTTGGAAGATGCTAATTTGATGTTTCAAAAGTTCCCCATGTATATTTCTGGTGTCCCAGAAAACATGTTTGTGATTTTTTTTTTTTTAAGTAACACATGTTCTTTAGCACATTGATTAAAGAAGCAGCATTCACATGCTGTTTGCCATTTTTACTTACAAAAATATATCTTGGTTTCTGGTTCTGATCATGCTAAATCATAATATACGAACTATTTAATTATAGCTTACAGCGATGGTCTAAAAATGGTTAACCCCCTGTTCTCTGCATCTGTGCTTTCTCTAGTGAATTTGACTAGCATCTTCTTCCATTCCACGTAGCAGATGTTTTTAAGACACTCTTCTTAAAGTTAGATTGCATAGTTAATGCATAATGCACAAATGTGAACCGAACGACACTACACCAAAGAAAACTTTGTCCATTGACTAGGAGATAATCTGTCCATGGGACAGATATTGGTCGCTTTTGTGTTCATAGTAAATAAATCTCTCACCAACTTTTATTTACTTAAAGACAGAGCACAAAACCTAGATTCTGTGTTCTAAACCCTGTTATTCAAATTGGAATTTAGATACATGGGAATTTGGTATTTTAGTGTTCTAGTTACCATCTCAGTGTCTTTTTCTGTATTCTGTTTTTTGGGGCACTGCTTTTAAAACATAAGAAACAGGACTCAGGGCCCATAGCTCAGTGGTTAGGGTGCTGGCCACATACACCGGGGCTGGTGGGTTCAAACCCGGCCCGGGTCTGCTAAACAACAATGACAACCACAACAAAAAATAGCCAGGCATTGTGGCAGGCACCTGTAGTCCCGGCTACTTGGGGGACTGAGGCAAGAGAATCACTTAAACACCCAAGAGTTTGAGGTTGCTGTGAGCTGTGATGCCATGGCACTCTACCAGGGGTGACATAGTGAGACTCTGTCTCTGTCTCAAAAAAAAAAAAGAAAAGAAACAGAATCAGGTAATATTTTAATAACAGTGAGGAAGTACATGGTTATACTATACTGTTAAGTTTTATTATTAGTGACCAGTATAGAATCATGTACATTTTGATTTATGCTTCCATTGTCTAATGTTATTCATTTTAAATAGCTTCTCATAAAGAAGAATTTAAATGTTCACAATTATTTGTTATCTGGCTTGCAAGAAAATGTTCCAATGGGTAAAAAGACGCCAATGCTGAGCTACAGTTTTTTAGGGCATATCTTTCTCTTATTTAAATAATACTCTGAATTGTGATTTTGTATTTTTTAAGGAGGGGGCAGCATACACAGAACTCTAATTAATAGTTTTGGGTCTTCATGGTAAAATTTTTTTATATCCTGACTCTGCATGCATCTGGTATTTCTAAGCCAAAAGCTTCAATGTACTGATATCCCGGGTTTTATCTTGTATTAAAACTAAAACTTGTCACTATCTGAGCATCTTCTTTTAGGACAGCACACTTTTCCATGTATGTGAAGCCTTGAGGCCACCACTGTACTTCTGTATCTACAGTCTGTTACTAATTCATATTCAGTTTTCCAAACATCAGTGACCTGCTGCATTGCTCTGATACCAGGCCAGTTCTGATGCGACCATTCCCAACCTTCCCAATTTCCTATAGCTCTCATAGCCTAGCACACTCTATGTACTTAGTCCTTAAAAAAAACTACTTCAAAAGTTCTGTATATGAATGTTTGGAACTCTAGAAACTTGTAATAGAAGACTTACGAATGAAGCAGATCACTTTCCAGTATTATCAGCCTGACAGTGACTCTGATCATGTTCAGCGTGTACCAGGGAAACCATACACAATCTGTAATCTTTATTGAAATTCCATACTCAAGAAATCAGACTGTCACAGAACTCTGCCACCTAGAAGTATGCTGTCAAATGGTGTGTCAGGAGGCAGGTCGTTAAAAACCCTTTCTAAGAATGTCAGCAAATCTTTTTAGAGGCTAGGAAACAAAAATCTTGAATTGAATTTGACATCAAGTTAAAGGTTTAAAATGCAGTGGGATTTCTCAGTTGTCTCTTAAACCTCGTATTCACCTTCTAAAGCAGCTTTATCGGCAATGACTACAAATTTTACTTTGCTTTACATAGTCTAACTTCATGGAACACAGTAAGGCAAAGCCACAGCACGACACCAGGCGTGAATCTACACTGGATAAAGGAAACTGCTGTTGTTACTGGTAGCAGTAAATATGTGCACCACCCTAGGCATGAGGATGTAACAGTAAACAAACCAGGCAAAATTCCCTGCCCTCCCTGCACTTCTCTGCTAGTGGAGAGAGATGGTCATAAATGCTATACAGAAAGGAAAAGTTGGCCTCCTATAGTAAATGGATACTGTTTCCTAAGCTGCTTTTGTCCCAACACCCCACCACCACCACCATCTTTTTTCATAGCTACATTCCTAGGCCCTGGTGTATAATAAGGCCTCGAAGGAGGGAGACACAGAAATGCTGCCGATTGTCTGTTGAACTGGGCATGTGACGGACTTCATGAAAATGTTTGATGTGAGAATGAAGCAGCATTCCTGAAAAATAGTTTGTTAGCCGCCCCAGGCTTAAATGTGAGGAAGGAATGCCCTAGAGCAAAGATAATCAGAACATAGGAAATATAAAGAGACTAGAGGAAGGACATATCTGAATAGAACTGAGAAAAGGCAACTGATCTATACCACTTAAGTTCACAGCATAAAAAAGACAGTTGAATGGGGAAAGAGACGATTTTTTTTTTCACGCTCAAAATGGCATATGGTATAGTTGAAAAGAAAACAAGATAATGGAAGAGACAGGTTTGGCAAGAGGAAACAGTGGTCTGGTTAGACTAAAGGAACATGATAAGCGGAAAACGCTGTTTATGATTCTGCAAACTCTGTGCAGAGTTTGACTGTAGGTGACATGAAATGGAACATGAAAGGCTGGCCCTACCTTGAGGGCTTCCATCACCAAGCTCAATAATGTGAACAGCATGTAAGTTTTCATTTTTAATACTTTAGGATACAGAGGGCCCTTTTAAAAATAAATGGCACAATTCCCACTCAGTCTCTTTTTTTTGAATCATTTTATTGAGGTATGAATGACACAGAGAAAAGCTGCGTGTATTTTCATATAAACAACTTGATGAATCTGGGGATAAGTATACCCCCATGAAACTGTCACCTCTTAAACTCACAGAGGTGTCTGAGAGGTGAATTTTCCAAGGGGCCAAGATTGGTTTTCTGATTTTGATTTAATATTAGGGCTTGTAATCACAACATTTATGAAATTCAGCAAAGTATAATAATGAACTATGAATCTCTAGAACACATTCACATAGATAAGAGTCAAAATTACGGTGCTATTTAAGGTGAAAAAATAACCTTATATTAACATATAGATTATAAGGTGCTATTGACAGATATCTGAATTTAGCAAGTTTTTATGTAATGTCACTAGAAATAACTGATTAAACCTACCTTCTTACAGATGTGCCAAATACTGGTGTAAGCAAACCTAGAGTTTCTGACGCTGCCCATCCTAACAACTATCTCATCAGGACAGAGCCGGAACAAGGGACCCTCTACTCACCAGAGCAGACATCTCTCCATGAAAGTGAGGGTCTGTTGTATTATCTTTTCAATATTGTATTAGCTTTTAATATTATTTCTTGAAATTGAGCATCAGAAGTATATAATAAATATACCTCCTGCTGGTTTGGTTCCTATAGGATCATTGGGTAACTCAAGAAGTTCAACACAAATGAATTCTTATTCCGACAGTGGATACCAGGAAGCAGGGAGTTTTCACAATAGCCAGAATGTGAGCAAGGCAGATAATAGACAGCAGCATTCATTCGTAGGATCAACTAATAACCATTTGGTG
>CAUYQV010165934.1:0-15234 GCA_963574575.1 Galagoides demidoff | reverse complement strand
CCTCCAACTCCTGGGCTCAAGCGAGTCTCCTGCCTCCACCTCCCAAGTAGCTGGGACCACAGGCGCCTGCCACAACGCCCGGCCATTTTTTGGTTGCAGCCATCATTGTTGTTTGGCGGGCCCGGGCTGGGGATTTGAACCCATCACCTTAGGTGTATGTGGCTGGCGCCTTAGCCGATTGAGCCACAGGCGCCGAGCCTCTTGCTTCTTTCTTAACCTGAAATGCTACTAAGAAATTCTGTTTTGAATTTTTGCATTGGCTTGTATTGACACATGATGATCAAAATTTGTATAAAACTCGATAATGTACTTATTACAGGATGTTGTTGAGGCTAGAATCTACCAAATTATGTATGCATTTTTTCATAAATACATGAAGATATGTATTAAGACAGAGTGGGAATTTTGCTTTTCTTAAGTGACAGTTTTTTGTTTGTTTGTTCTATCTGAATACATATCTTGTAACTGTTCAGTTTTCCTAATTGCTCTGGCCGCTGGGAATCTTTGTCCAAACATAACCTCGACCCTTTTAATTGCATAAGACTTTGTAATGTATGTTTCATGTCAGTTCACCTCTCGATGGTTAAGAATATCCACTTTGTAGTCACCCAACCAGGGACTGGTATCTCAGCTCTTGGTATTTAGTAGTCCTGTGACCTTAGACTAATGACTTAAATTTTCTAAGTTTTCATATTCTCATCAGAAAATAAACTAAAAACATCTTCCTCATAAAGTAGCTGGTAAGATTAAATAATTTATTTAGAACGTCTAACAGTACATTGCACTTGAAATATTTATTATTAGAATATTGGCTCAGCACCCGTAGCACAGTGGTTAGGTTGCCGGCCACAAACACTGGGGCTGGCGGGTTTGAACCCCGCCTGGGCCTGTTAAACAATAATGACAACTATAAAATAGTTATCAATAGACAAAAAAAAATAGCTGGGCATTGTGGCAGGCGCCTGTAGTTCCAGATACTTGGAGGCTGAGGCAAGAGAATTGCTGAAGCCCAAGAGTTTGAGGTTACTGTGAGCTGTGATGCAACAGCACTCTGCCGAGGGTGACTCTGTTGAAAAAAAAAAAAAAAAAGAATATTACTTGATTTTCCTTTTGCCCTCATACCTTTATCTTTGTGTGTGTGCTTACTTGTTTGTTTGTTTTATGTTTTGTTTTGTTTCATTTTTCACCTTAGTGTTGTAGTGTTAATTTAGGAGCCTCCAATACCTTTTCAGAATAAAGTATAATATAAGTAAATAAAGATCATAGTGCACCTATGAGAGTCTTCAGAGCAGTTTACGGAGATGAACTGAGGCTATAAAGAGAATAGAAATTCTAATGATAGTATATGTCCTTTTTGGGGAGCATTGATCATATGCAATGTTGCTAAGTAGTGAATATTTAAAAAATTTCTTAGTACTCTTGGTTGTTCTTTTTACTGTCTTCCTTTCATAATTTTTTTTGTTACTTTGCCGGGCCCACTCCCAACAACGACACCTCTGCTGGCTTTAAGAACTGAATCTATGTACTTTTTTTGATTTCTTTGTTGAGTATCAGGAATGTCTAAAATCTTGGGTGGGATACTGGGTAGGATAAATTTGAGGAGAGAGTGCCATACTTAAGAGTATTAAGGTACTTTTAATAAATTTGACGTGTACCTTTGCAATATGCACAATAGGAGCTAACTTCTAAGAACTGGCAAAGAATTGCCCCCCATGCCACCCCACTGTGATGGCGTCATGATCGTGAGTGTTCAGGACAGCCTCTGAAGGACAGGGCTTACACCCTCCTGCCACACTTCCTCCACATACATGACACCTAAGGAGTGCATTCTAACTCCAAAGCTATGCTCTAGGTAGGGCTCCAGACTGAAATAAGTTACAGAATACTTAGAATAGTTAAATGCCTCAAGCTTTACTAATGGGCAGGGCTAATTATACATTTGTTTTTCTTCTCATAATATCAATTAAGATCCTATGAACAGCATAGTAGTAAATCCAAATACTAACTATTCCAGCATGAAATTTAGAAAGTTTTTTTTATTTCTTTGCATACTTGCTAGAGGTAAATGAAGTTGTGTTTAGGGCTATTATGCAATTTAGGCATACATTTTCTGATTGTAGCTGAAAAAGGAATAAATAGAATGAAAGAAAGTAACTAACAGGACCATTCACAGACAATGCAATTCTTTTTTATTCTTAAAGATATTGCCCTTTTTTTAAAAATAAATTATAACTGTGTATATTACTACATTTTTATATACAATTTGGAATGCTTACATCATACTGGTTAACATAGCCTTCACCTCACTTATTTAATTGTTGTGTTAAGATATTTATACTCTACTTTAATAAATTTGACATGTACCTTTGCAGTATTCACAATAGGTGAGGTCCCACTGATTGACTCCACCCAGCCACCCCCCTCAATGGAAGAAAAAGTATCCAATGTACTCAGTACTATTATGAAGAAATTGCCTTTAATAAAGATAGCTTAGTTCCTCCTTTATCATACTATCTTAACTATTAAATCCAAGCAAGTTTTCATTCTCACCACTTCACCAAATCCACTTTCATCTAAGTTACTGATGACCTCCATATTACTAAGCCAGGTGATAATTTCTCCATCTTCCTCTTAATTATCAGTATCATTTAGTACAATTGATCACTTCCTCTTTGTCTATGGAACATCTTCACTGATATTTAGTAAGACCATACATTTTATCCTACCTCTCTGATTGTTCTTTTCTGCTGCTTCTTCCACTCAAACTCTTTAGTGGAGAACCCAAGAGTGTGTCCTTGGATCACTTCTCCTCTCTGTGGACTTTTCCTTTCCAAGTGATCTTATCCAGAGTTGTTAATTTATATACTATTTGGGACTACTCTCAAATCTGTATCTCCAGTCTGGACTTCTGCTGTGGACTCTGGACTCACATATCCCATACCTATTCAACATCTCTCTCTCCAAGTCTGATGGACATCTCAAATCACGTGCCTAAAACAGAATTCCTGAACTCGGTCAGTCCTGTTTCTTCTGTTTACCATACATGGTTGATCTCAACTCTGCCCTTTTAGTGTTCAGGCCAACTGAACAGTTGTTCAGAGTCACCTATGATTTTTCCCATTCTTTTAATATCATTTCTCTCTCTAATTTGTTAGGAAATCCTGTTGACCCTTTCTTCAACTTTGTTTTATAGTTTGATCACTTCTTGTCACTTCCTCTACTATCACACAGGTCCAACCCACCATCATCTCTTGCCTGTATAACCATAACAACTTCTTTAATAGGCCTCTCTGCATCTGTTCTTGCCCCAGATAGATTATCTCAATACAGACTCTAGATTAATGGTGGTAAAATACATCAGCTCAAGTCATTCCTCTGTCTGAAACTCATGTCTGTGGCTCCTCATGTTTTCCCAAGTACGGAGCCACTGTGATGGCTCACAAGGCCCATGCCCTACTGATCTAACTTGCCTCTCTAACCTTCTCTCCCCTTTGCTAACTCTGCTTTGACCCAACCAATTTCCGTGTCATTCCTTGAACAGGCAAATTCTTACTTACCAACCTTAGCTATAGCTCTGCATGTAGCCTGGAATTCTCTTTCCATGGGTGTTGGTGGTGCCATCTTCCTTAACATTTTTCATGTTTTCTTCAATTTCCCCTTTTGGATGAAGCCCACTTTGTCTACCTTATGGAATAGTACATTCAGCCCACCCTTAGAAATTCCATTCCCTCCTTATCTGCTCTATTTTTTCCTTATTTCTTCTTTAGTACTTATCAATATTCAATATACTCTATAAGTAACATATATCATATTTATTAGTTATTGCTTATCTCCTCCAAATAAATATAAGTTCTCTGGAGTCTGTTCTTAGGCATATAATGTTCCTTTTACTTGTTAACTAATTGATTTTTCTCAATCATAAACATTTTTGTCTATAAAGCTTTATCTATATAAGGGATTCTTTTTCTAAATGGGAAAAGGACTTTTTAAAGCTCTTGATAAAAGCTAGGAAATTGCTTTCCAAGTGAATTGTACCAATTCATACTCTCACCAACAATGTTCTAGTGTTTAGTTCATTATGTCCTCAATATTGTGTTGCCATTTTTGACCATTTAATTGCCAAAAAATGTTGTATGCTAATTAATTAACTGCAATTCCTACATTAAACATGGATCCTTTTCTATTTTTATAAATCCTGTGCTCTTTACACTTTTATAAATCTTCTGTATTTATTCTTTGCCCAATTATTTACTAGTGTACTGTTTTCTTGTTTCTTGTCGATATTTTACTTCATGTGCCTAAAAATTAGTAATCTTTCATATGAGTAATTGTACCATAGCTAATGTACATTTATTATCATTAAATAATGTGAGTCTTTAAAGAATGTAAGCTCTCAGTGGGCTATTTGTAGGCTTTGTAAATGTTTTCTATTGAATTCTGTTTCTATTGAATTAATTTTTCCATCTTATAGTTCATGAAGCACAGTGCATATCTCTAAATGAAATCTTGAAAAAAGAGTTTCAAGCATTTGTACTAAAGGTTACTCTTGAGCAATGTCTAATGTTCCTACAAAAATGTGGCAAAAGTACAACGTAGGTGGAGCAGAGCAATAAACAGAGATTCAGTGCCTAGATGAGCAGGACTTAGAAACGTGCTTGCATTGATAAACTGTCAGCATCAATTGTACTTTCAGAATTTTTCCCGTTCTTAGAATTTATTCTCTGGTACCAATTTCTAGTCAAGGAGAATGACATTGATTGTAGATAATTGAGACTGAACTTTTGGGGTGATTTTAAAGGTGACTTTAAGTCTCTTCATATTTTGCTTGTTGGTATTTTACAGATCTAATGATAATGATCTTACATTAGCAGCCAGGGCCAGCTAAAAAAATCTCCCCTTACTGCAGAAACCCTGTGAAAGACAATTCGTTCTACTGAATTTATTTTTCTGTACCTTCAGTTAAGAATGTCATATGGCTTCTTTTGCTTTATCACATTACATGTTCTAAAACCTTTACCCTAAAAGTGAATTGATGCAGAAGGATCAAGCTTTTGCCACAGAGATGCTACCATCCCCAGGGTTAGACGTAGCCTCTATTTAGCTATGGGCAACAACATCACAAAACAGTGTGAGATGAGAATGAAGGATGCTTTTGGACCCAAAGAGAATTTAAGTAGGCAGAATGTAATTACCCAAGTTGGACTTGAGCCAGAATGACAGGGTTAACATCCTTACTTACATCCATCCTAATTGAAGAAAATTGAAACTAACAACAGCTTCTTTCCCCAAATGTGAGTCATACACCTTTTCCCAGTGTCTTTCATTTTCGCTTTATTGATAGCGTCTCCCAGGCAAGATTTGGATTTTATCTAAATCACTTGTCTACTATGACAAACAGTTGTTGTTCTTGAAGGATATGAAAATACAATCTGGTTGTTACTCAAACAATGTCTGAAATGTGAAGAGACATAAAATTTCTCTTTTGTTTCCCAAGTAAAATATAAAACAAACAGACCCCAATACTCTGATTATACAACGTGGTATGAAGTCCAGGTTTGTAAAGTGTGAGGTTATGTTTTCCCTCTAATATCAAATCAGATCAAATCAAATGATACGCACTTGGCTAAATCCATGAAAACATTAAAATATAGAATTCTGAGTAATCTCTGCCTTAAAAAATTATTTCACACCTCTCATAAGGATGATACACTTTAAATGTAAAATGTTTGGTTCATTTGTTTTGTATGTCCCCCCCAATACTAGCATGTGAACACTCAAGGGTAGGGACTATATTTTTTCATTTGAACAGCCTGAGTACAAGACACACACAGCTGGCACAAAATAGATGCTCCACACCAATCACCATGCGCTGCCTATGTCCGTTTATTTACTTGCCTCGTGGCAACTAACAAGATAGTTTGCAAGAAAGAATAACTAAAATTACTGTTTCTTTAGAAATTTAGTTTTTCTTAACTTCATCATCCTTACTTTCTTCTTTTGAGAAAATATTCCCAACTCATATTATTCTAGTCTTCAAATATTTTCTTTCTTTCTTTCTTTTTGCTTCTACTAGAAGCAATCACTATCATATAATTAAATGCAGTTGATGAACAATGGGAGCTTCTAATTCTTGCTCTCACAGAAACTATTTTTAATTTCCATCCCGGTGAAAAATGACGAATGCATAAAATATCTTGCTAAAGTAGGGGCATATTCGTTTGCAATCCGAAGTAGCTTTCAGCTATTTGTTCTTCACGTGACTCTTTAGGGAGACGCGAGGGTGCTGCCCTCTGATAGAGGCTGGGTGTGCAAGCAGGACAAACTGAAAAACCAGGGAGGGTAAGCTTCAGGGGAACAGATAAACGCTCCTGTGCTTTTCCCTTATATGCATATTATCTTTCTCACGATGCTTGGTAATTTTGAAACTCTGCTGTAATACAGTTTGTAGCCCATAGCAGAAAAATACAGATGTGAGTATGATATGGTATACAGGCCCTGAGACAAAAAGAACAGTGGTGAAAATTGAAGCGACAAGGTTACACGGATAACTTGTTCGTTGGTTTTTACACTAAGCGGTTACATGGTGAAAAGGGTTGGACAATTTGACTTTAATGAAGGAACTTCTAAACTTCTAAATCTCAAGTCAAGAGTTTTCTTGTTTTTTGGGGGTCACTTTTCAAAGTTCAAAGAGCTGGGTAATATATTTGATGCTGCACATTTCAGGAAGCTGTGCGTGCATGGCCTGGGATTAGGATGGGCGTCAGTCAGAAAACACTGCAATACTGTGAAAAGTGCTGTTCTTGCAGAATTTTCAACCCAATTTAAACCTATCCATTCTTGATATCTTATGAGAAATATTTAGTATCATGGGATTTACAGCCCAATTTTCTGACCGAACGGGTTCAGATGATTTCTAAAAAGTTTATGATAAGCAACCTTAAAGTTGGGCCCAAATCTCTGACTCTAGACATCCTTCCAGACCACAACAAACTGCTCTTGGAAATGTCTCTTAATCTTTGGTTAACTGGCATTTGATTATCTCCCTGTAGATGGTTAATGCCAGTCAGCAGGCTTCTGAGTTACCTTACCCAACTATTATTAGGTGGTATGGGCTCAAGGAATTACTAGTTTTATTTTATGTTTATTACTAGTTTAAGTGCACAATCAAAAGTAAATTTGCTATAAAAATCACACAGTGCCTCCCAAAAGCAAATGTAAGTAGTACCCATAGCATGCAATATTTTTCACTATTTGCAATGCTTCTTCTATTTATCTAGAATTCAGTTCAACAAACATTTATTTAGTGACCACTGTGTATGCCAAGCCCTAAACCAATGGTTCTCAACCTGTGGGTCGCCCACAGGAACTGTATTAAAGGGCCACAGCATTAGGAAGGTCAAGAACCACTGCCTTAAACCAAGGAGTGGATTCTGTAATCATTTTAGGACCTGATTTGTTTAGACTAGAAGTGCCTGCTTATTTTCTTATGGTCAAATAAAAAAGTGCAGAGGCCTTTATTGGCTTGGTTGAGTTGCTTAGTTTCTGAACATTGTTGTAATTGGGACAGAGGGCATCATAAGATACGTGGGAATCTGGTGGTAGTGGTGGCAAATATTATAACTCACCTCTACATATCTTAGAGAGGCAGACAAGTGAGCTGTATGTGTCCAATGAGGAGTTTCTACCCAAGAATTTGAATCTTGGGGGCATGAGCCAAAAGCAACAGGTCAGACTGAGGCTATTTCATAGCCAATCTGGTGGTATTGAGGATTGTTTGGTATGACCCCTTTAGTGTTCTTTGATGTCCTTCAGTAACATCCTTGAGAGAAATAGAGGTTTTGGTTGTATCTTTCCTCCCTTGTATCTTTGCTGGGCCTAGTGTTCCATTGTTTCTGGATATCATTTGTGTTCACAACTTTTCAATAAATTTCTTTTCTATTTAAGTTAATGAGAGAAACTTTATGTTGTTTGCAACTAAAATATCTGACCAGTAGTAAAGAAATATGAAACTTTGATGACCCGATTTGCTTTACTTCTGAAATTGGCATTATAAACTTATATTCATATAAACTGTCTATAATTGCTCTATAAATATTAAAACTGCAATTAGGTAAAATTAAAATAAAATAAAGCTCAATAGTATCCTTTTACCTTTAAAGTTACCTTTGTGAAAATTAATTGACCAACCAGTTCCAGAGATTTTTTTTAAAAAGTAGCGTGGGTTCTGGTTTCCAGGTTAGCATGTGGAAACTGGGCAATCATCACTTCTCCCTCACAACAAAAAAAGTACTGAGCAAAATGAAAAATCAACAATTCTTCTTAAATCCTGAGAAGCGAGGTCACCAGGCACAACTGGAGAGACAGGCAGGCAGATGCAGAGAATCACAGCTACTTGATCAGAAATCTCCTCACAGGACCTTCACGAGAACCAGTGCTGGGGAAGGGAAAACTGAGCTGTAGTTGATGAATAGCCAGATATGCCCAGTGGACACGTCTGAGAGGTGACAACTCCAGGGGACCTCAGTCATAGAGGAGTCCCTACACTTTTGTGAGTTTACCTCCAAAAACTTAATCAAGTTGTCACAATAAATATTAGAGAAAAACATCTTCGTGCTTCTGACAGGGAGAGGGGAAAAGGAACCATTTTGAAATATGCCAGAGCATTCTTAAGGCCTGCTCTCAAGAGAAACTATTTTACCAGAGCCTATGTATTAGACTAACTGACTTGAAGGAAGGGAAATACCTGACTCTAGCACACTCTAGCCATCTTGCCCTGTGTATGCAGGATAAGGGGTGACACTGAAAAATACTTGTGAAGTTCACAAGTCCAGGGCCACATGCTCACAAGAAGACTAAGACCTGATCACAGGACTGGGGAACACTTACCCTTTCTTTTCCATTCCCTACTACTGCATTACTAACGGCCTATTTATTATAGTTTTTCACTCAGCACATGATGTCTGGCTATAATATGTACATATATACACATTCACATACACACACACAAGGCTTGTGAAAAGATCAAAAATACAGTTCAAAGGGACAGAAATAATATCAGAACCAGACTCAGACTCAGATATAGCAGGGATGTTGGAATTATTGGACCAAACATTTAAAGACAATTATTACTTATAGGCTAATGACTGCAAAAGAGAAAGCAGATGGACATTCTAAGAACCAAAAAGAAATATTGGATATCAAAAACAGGAATAAAGAATGAATGCCTTTGATGGGATCATGTGCAGACTGAATATGGCTGAGTAAAAAAATCTCTGAGCTTAATTGAGGATGTAATATTAGGGAAGAAAGTTTTAAAATGGAAAATTGAGAAGAAAAAAGACTAAAAAGGGAGGAAGGAAAGGATATCCAGGAACTGGGGAATAGCTACAACAAGTATATATTTTTACACACACACATACACACACAAGATCTGACAATTAAGTTCATGATTCATGCTAAGAAAAGTGCTATGTGTCTTAGTGCTGAATATCACTATAGTAGCTTTTGAAGTACTCCCCTTGGGAAGCTATGTACTGACACCACCACCTAGCCTACCCTTCAAACCAATTTTGGAATTCTAGTTCTGGAATGGCCATCAAAGCTATCAGCATATAGCACACAAAAAGACACACAATAATGAACACCATTCAGCAAGACATCACCACACATTGACACAAACACGAATGTGAAACACTGATATGCCAGGATTATGAAACCTTACCCTGTTGTTTGTACAATGGTGCCAATGTAGGAGTACAGTAGCAAGTTTTCAAACTTAATTGGTAGACCTCATATGACAATAGCTCTGAGGGCTATTCCAGAAAAAGAGTTCCAAGATTGCTCTGAAGGGTGAACTAGGCACTGGCATCAGTGCATAATTTACCAAGGGGAAGACTTTGAAGGTGACCATAGTGATACTCAACAATGAGTATGCAGGACTTTTTCTGGGATGAGTTTGTGAACTTAATTGTTAGACTCTGTGTGTGTGTGTGTGTGTGTGTGTGTGTATGAGAATAGCAGAAGAAAAGGAAAGAGATAAGAACAGAAGGAATAAGTGAAGCAATAATGACTAAGTATTTACTCAAATTAATATCAGATATCAAACCACAAATCCAGGAAGCTCAAAATGTATACAGAGGAATAGCACACCAGATTTGCCCTCAACAAGCATCCTAACACAATTGTAAAGATGTGGAAACAACCCAAATGCCCTTTAACACTTGAATGGATTATTAAATTGTGGTATGTATATACCATGGAATGCTACACAGACATAAAAAGAAATATTTAGATTTGGTATCTTTTGTGACAAACTATATGGATTTGGAGAACACTTTCCTAGGTAACATATCACAAAAATGGACAAACAAGCATCACATATGCTCAGTACTAAGTTGAAATAGTAGATTAACAATTTTGTGCTCACTTGAGAGAAAAACTCAATTAAATTCAAGAAAGAGAGAGTAGAGGGGAAGGTTTGGCAAGTTCCTACCCAAACGGACAAAGCATGAGTATATGGCACACCTACTGGGTGAAGGACTCAACTATAAGTTGGACTTTATCTTACAAGTGAAAACAATGTGACCAAATCAAATGTAACCATCCTGTAAATCTGAAAGATGATTATAGAAAATTAAAAAAAAAAAGCCTTTAAAGAATCCAGATCCAGAGGATAAAAGACCTTACATAGAAAGAAGGAAAAACAAGAATTACATCCAATTTCTCTTCAAAACTACGGAAGCAAGAAGAGAATGGAAAGAAATATTTAGTGTGTGTGAGAGAAAAACAACCCCACTCGCAGACTTACATTTCTGTATCTTACAATATTATCCTTCAAAATAGAGAAATAAAGACTTTCTCAGATAAATGGAAATATAAACATAGGAAGAACATCAGAAAAGGAATTAAGAGAAGATAAAATAAAAACGTTCATTTTTCTTACTAATCGAACTAACGATTAACAGTTTGCTTAAAATAGTAACAAAAATTATACATGATTTTGTATATATATATGCTTATGTATAAGTGAAATGAATGCCAGAATCATGAAAAAACAGTACAAAGGAATACGAATTATTCTGTTATTGTAAGGTGTTTGTGCTACCAGTAAAGCAGTATAGTGTTGTTTGAAAGTGAACTTAGTTAGTTGTAAATGTGTACTGCAAACTAGAGAAATCACTAAAAAAAGAAAATGTTAAAAAAAAAAGTATTACCACTCTGCTAAACAGATAAGTGAAAATAGAATCATATAAAACTTCTCATTAAAATAACAAAAGCAAAAAATAAAAAAGGGGTAGAAAAAGTCGGGCGCAGTGACTCACTCCTATAATACTAGCATTCTGAAAGGCTGAAGTGGGTGGATTGCTTGAGCTCAGAAGTTCCTGACCAGCCTTAGCAAGAGCAGATCCTGTCTCTAAAAAAAACATATCCTGATGTTGTGGTGGGTGTATGCAATCCCAACTACTGGTAAGACTGGGACGAGCAAATCACTTGAGCTCCGGAGTTTGAGGTTGCTGTCAGTATGATGCTATGTCACTCTACCATGGATGACAAACTGAAACTCTGTCTTCAAAAAAAAAAAAGTAAAAAAAGGGGTGGGGGTAGAAGAGAAATTAGAATAAAAAGAATAGGGACAGGAAGAATAAATAGAAAAGATTGATATAGATGGTAGCTATTAATCCAAATATATCAGTAATTACTTTAGAGACCAATGGTCTAAATACATCAATTTAAAGACAGATTGTCAGGAGGAATTATAACACAAGACCTAAACAGATGTTTCTAAAAGAAAAAAAACAGTCTACATTAAATATAAAATCACATAGATTAAAAGTAAAGGGATCGAGAAAGATATACCACTCAAACACTAATCAAAAGAAAGTGAGAGTGTCTGTATTAATTTTAGCAGAACAGACTTCAGAGCAAAAAAAGTTATCAAGGATAAAAAAGCAGCACTACCAAATAAGGATAAAGGGGCTGACTCTCCAAGAAGATGTAACAATCCTAAATGTGTACATACCTTATAACAGAACATCAAAATACACGAATAAAACTGATAGAACTGCAAGGAAAAATAAATGAATCTACTATCATAAATGGAGACTTTAATACTCCTCTATCAGAAATGAACAGATATAACTGGCAGCACATCAGTAAGAGCATGGTTGAACTCAGAAGCATCATTAATCAACTGTGTATAGTTGACATCAATTTATTATTTCATTCAACAACAGAATACACATTCTTCTCAACCTTACATTGAACATTCATTAGGATGGATCATCCTAGGCCATAAAATATATCATAACAAATTAAATAAAAAGGTATCATACAAATTAAGCTCTTAGATCACAATGAAATCAAACTATTAAATAGAAGTCAATAACAAAAAGATACTTGATTAAGTAACACTCTTAAATGAAAGGAAAAACCTCAAGACAAATTAAAAAATATTTTGAAATAAATGAAAATGAAATTATAACTTATCAAAATTGTGGTATGCAGAGAAAGCCGTGCTTGAAAAATTTATAACACTGAATACGTATATTAAAAGTAAAGGAAGGTCTAAAACCAAAAATCTAAGCCTTCACCTTAGAAAAGTTGGAAAATAAGAACAAATCTAAGTAAAGGAAACTAAATAATATGTAAAAAGTAGAAATCAATGAACTGAAAACAGATGGTCAATAAAGAAAATCAGCACAACCAAAAGATGGTTCGTTGAAAAGATTCATAAAATTAATAAACATCTAGCTGGCTCAGTGCCCATTGCTCAGCAGTTAGGGTGCCTGCCACATACACCAGGGCTGGCGGGTTTGAACCCAGTCTGAGCTTACTAAACAATGACAACTACTCAAAAAAAAAAAAAAGCATCTAGCCAGCCTTAAAATAAAAAATAAAAAAATAGAAGAGACACAGTACTACTAATAAAGGCCTATTATGAACACCTACCTCTATGACCATAAATTTGATAACTTAGTTGAAATAGACCAACTCTTCAAAAAGCACAATCTGTTAAAACTTTAACATGAAGAAGGTGACATTCCAAATAGGCCTGTAATAGAGAAATTGAAACAATAGTTAATAACCTTCCAAAACAGAAAACATCACACCCAGATGGGTTTACTGGTAAATTCTGCCAAATATTTAAGGAAGAATTATTTCAGTTATCTACAATATATTCTCAAAGATAAAAGAAGAAACACTCCCTAACTCATTGAAAAAGGCCAGCATTACCCTAGTATCAAAATCAAAGACATGACAAGAAAAGAAAACTAAAGGCTAAAATCTCTCATATATTTAGATGCAAATATCTTCTCAAAATTTTAGCAAATCAAATCAAACAATGTAAAAAAAGACTTATATACCATGACCAAGTGAAATTTATCTCAGTGTGGTTGAGCATTTGAAAATCAAATAATATCATCCATGATAACAAGCTAAAGGGAAATCATATGTCTCATTAGCAGATGGGAAAAAAGCATTTGGCAAAATCCAACATCCATTCATGATAAAAACTCTCAGCACAATAGAAATAGAAGGGAATTTTCTCAACTTAATAAAGAACATCTACAAAAAACCTATAGGTAACATCATACTAATTAATGAGAAAGTGGAAGTATTACTACTATGATCTGGATCAACACAAGGATGTTCCCTCTCATCTCTTCTTTTTGAGATGGAGCCTCAAGCTATCCCCCTGGGTAGAGTGCCATGGCATCACAGCTCATAGCAATCTCCAACTCCTGGGCTCAAGCCAGTCTCCTGCCTCCGCCTCCCAAGTAGCTGGGACCACAGGTGCCCGCCACAACGCCCGGCCATTTTTTGGTTGCAGCCATCATTGTTGTTTGGCGGGCCGGGCTAGGGATTTGAACCCGCCACCTTAGGTGTACGTGGCTGGTGCCTTAGGCAATTGAGCCACAGGCGCCGAGCCTCAGTGAATGTTCTGAGTCACAATGCCCATGTCCACCTTCTGGGGGTTCACATTCTAGTGGGAGAGACAAGGTTGATATTTGAACTAGCCTGTCTTTACACATTGCAGTCATTTCCCACAAAAGGGAACAATCAGGGATACCACACAGCACTTGAACTTGGGCGGGGGGTCAGGGAAGGGTCTGGTACAACAACAATTCACTGTGCTCCAAAGAGCTGCAAGAGGAACTGTGAGGCATGGGCATGATTGTAGGGGAGAAGAGTCATTCCTGGAGGCCAAAGTCTATGGTCTATGAATAAAATGTGGGTTCCCTGTTGGCCCATCAACTATCAAGCATGACATAGATGCCCAGTTGGGTACCAGACAATTTGGGATAAAAACAAAGAAGGAAGCATTCTTTCCAACCCCAAGAAATTTACATCCTAGTTGAGGGAGTGAAAGTAACCCAGAAATAATGATCATGTGCTTTAGGGAGCATGGGATAGGGAAAGAAGAAGGGTGGTGGGACCGGGTATGGTTGGGTTCACGGATGGCAAGGTGGAGAAGGCCCAGTGGGGCTGGAAATCAAGGCGGTGGATCCGGCTCATGGAGAGAGGCAGACCATGATCCTGGGGTCAGCTGGGCTTTGAATCTCAGGCCTTGTGCCAGGTGGAGGACCTTGGACAGATTATTTTTTCTCTCTGATCCTTAGTTTCCTAATCTAGAAATTAAGTCTTATATTTCCCACCCTTTAGTGGCTGCAAGTATTAAATGAAGTAAGACATAGGTAGGATTTGGAGAATGAAATAGCTGTGGGCCACAGCCATGGAGGACACGGGGGTGTCTTATCTCCCAGGGACAGAGCTGAGGGAATTTCCAGTGTTGGCTGCTGCCACCAGCTCAGCCTCCTGGCTAATAACCATCTTTGGGGCTACTGATAGTAATCCAAATCTCTGCCCACTAAATAACGGTCTAACTAAGGCTAAGTGGGTTTGGTGGAAACCACACACAACCACTAAGGAAACCATCTGGGTTTATAAAAGAAACTCAGTCTCCCCCTTCTCTTTTCTTCTCGGCTGTGACCCAGGGCAAATCTCATTCAGTCTACTCAGCTTCCAAAGAACTCTAAGCAGAATCTCTCTCTCCACTCTAAGACAATTTGCTTCAGCTGATACCTATGAAAATAGTTAAAACTGGGGCGGCGCCTGTAGCTCAATGGGTAAGGCACCAGTCACATACAACAAGGCTGGCAGGTTTGAGGCTGGGGGGTTCAAACCCAGCCTGGGCCAGCTGTAACAACAATGACAACTGCAACCAAAAAAAAA
>CAUYQV010165930.1:0-13897 GCA_963574575.1 Galagoides demidoff | reverse complement strand
GGCATATGGGGCCGGTGCCTTACTCCTTTGTGCCACAGGCGCCGCCCCTCTGTTGTTGCTTTTTTTAAATTTGTAAGCTGGTGTTAACTATATGGTTATTGGCTAGAAACCCTGAGTTATCAACTGTACAGATCTATAGTTTGTAAAAAGAACAAAAGAACCGAGACCAACTCTTACTGCTCCTTGCTTGGTGTTAAGGCCATGGGGAAAGATGCCCTTCGGAGGGGCCGTAGCTCAGGCCGTGCACTGTGAGCCGGACCTGTTGACACTCAGGCGAGCATCCATTGAGAGTCAGTTGGTCTTGTTTTTGTATATAGTGACATAGCATTCTGCGGCCATTCTTAGCTGTGGACAAAGAGGGGACAGCTGGCATGAGAAGTGTTTGAATTTTTTTTTTTTAGTTAAGTGCGGTAGTTTTTAAACCGTTTTAAAACAAACCGTAGAACTCTTCATTGTTGGCAAAGCGGCAAGCGTAAGAGCCACTGCATCAATGAACGTTCAAGAACCTTCTCTACTTAAACACATTTGCAACGTTCTGTTATTTTTTGTATGTTTAGAAGGCTGAAATGCTTTTGAAGGTAAATAAACAGTATTACATTAAAAAAAAAAAAGATCTTTTTTAAAAAATAAATAAATAAATAAATAAATAAAAAATAAAAAAAAAAAAAGAAAGAAAACTAAAGAAAAACATCCAGAGACATACGCTAAAGCTCCGAAGGGCAGCTTTGGTCTAAGTGGAGGACATCATCTAAAATAAGCCTCTTGGGTGGCACCTGTGGCTCCAGGAGTAGGGCGCCGGCCCTATATACCCAGGGGTTGGTGGGTTCAAGCCCAGCCCTAGCCAAAAATAAATAAATAAATGAAATAAAATAGAGCCTGTCCCACAAGAGGGGCTTACACGAAGGGTTTGGACCAGGCTGCCAAACTGTATCTATAAAGGACCAGACAGTAAAGTATGTCAGGCTTTATGTTCTGTGGTCCCGACTATAGACAGCCCCCAGGTTATGAACGAGCTAGGTTCTATAGGTTTGTTGCTAAGTTGAATTGGTACGTAAGTTGGAACAGGCACTTCTTCCTATTGTAATAGTCCACAAGTGTGAGTTGTATGTAAGTCAGATATTTGTAACTCAGGGACTACCTGTCCTCAACTTGGCCCTTGTAATTAACAGCAGGCACCGTCCATCTGTGAATAAATGTTTGGATAAACTCCACGTGGGAAAGGAGCCCTCATGGCTCCGACGAGAGCACAGCCACTTTGGGAGACAGCTGGTGGGGAAAAGTGGCTGGAAAGGAAAGCGCATGATCCCAGCAAACCTCCTGCCCAGTGCCTGGGATGCTGCAAGGCTGGTGCTCCCGGGAAACAAGAGAACGGTAAATTGTATTCCAGCCCCAGCTGGTGGCCAGTCAAGGGAGTACCTGCTAGATTTGCTCTGAGTACAAAAACGAGTCCCTCTGCAGAAGGGATGACTCTGGGAACTGCCACTCTGGGATGACTCTCTCTGGGAACTGCCACTCCCACAGTCAACTATACTGATGAAAGATCATAAAAGCCCATGGAAGTGTGTTAAGAGCAGAGTGACTCCTGGCCAGACTCTACTCTGCCCTTGCTTTCTCTGCTAATAAAGCCTTTCCAATTCCTGGACTGACCTTCTCTCCCCCCACTCTTCCCTGGTTCCCCTCATTTTATTTACCAAAAATGGCAGCAGAGTGTAGTTTGTGAGGGGCCTGCTTTGTCAACCCCTGGTTTAGGTCACACGTCATGTGTATAAAATGAGTTGCTTACTGTGGACAGGTGGACAGGTGACCCTAGGTCTGAAAAAGCCATGGAGTCCTATTTACTTGAAGGAAAGACAACATTAAAAAAAAATGCAAAAACAGCTTAGAATGTCAACAAATTTGTGTTGAGCATAAACAGATAGAACAGAAAATCATGAAGAACACGGGATACAGATGAACAAAATTCAGTAGGATAAGTTTGTGAATAATCTAATGAATTAGGAGGTCAGGAGAGAAAGAGAAATAGTCAAAGTGCTTCTGGAAGGTTCGGCTGTTGGAGTGAAGTGGATTGACGTGGCTCCCTAATCTGAGTAAGCCGATTCAGTTTCCACACAGTTCTCGCCTTGACGGCCACAAACGAGAGGGGCATGCAAATATGCCAACAGCCCCTCCTGTCCACTGAGCTCCTCTCTGAGGTCAGGTCCTCCAGCTCCACGAATGAGGTGGGTAACAAGGCAGGACTTGTCCCCCGTATTTAGATGAGGAAACCGAGAAGCCACAATACTTCGGGAAGGCAGAAGCGGGATCTGAACCCAGCTGTGTTTGGCTCCCTTGATTCTTCCCCTGCTATGAACCTTCTCGGGGCATTAAGGAAGAGACCAGAAGGGGTGAGAAGGAAGCGTGAGGGGTGGGAGAGAGACAGAAGGACTCACCCTCTCTTTCGAGTATGAAAATTCAGAGAAAAAGAATAGAAATAGCAAGTGAGAGGGAAGCCGCAGCCCTGGAGCCAGCACAGGCCGAGGACAATCGGCTGGACTTCAAGGGCTAAGCAAGTGTCATCGGGGGACGTGGAAGTCAGCTAGCAGCAGCGGGTTTTGCTCAGACCGTAGGGACATGCCAGAGGTCGCTGACCCTTACCTGAGACTTCTCCATTGGAACAACCTGTTGGTGATGAATCACTTTAAGAGTTTCTGCATCTCTTTTCAAGGACTGCCTCAAAGTTCCTGGTGGCTACAAAGAGAATAAAATAAACAAAAATCCTTCTTTCCTTCCAGACTCAAAGCACTCGCTCTGCCCACAGGGGCCCGGCCCTCCAGGACCCAGCACACGGGTAGCCCTCCTGTCCAGTGATAGCCAAGGTTGGGCATGAGGTTAGCCAGGAGGGACAGTGCCAAGACACTGAACCATGGACTCCTGGCAATAACCCACACTCATGATTCCTTCCGGAGTGCCAGAGGCTGTGTCGTCTCTCCACCTTACCCTGATGTGGCCTCTATCAGTGTCCCCGTGGTTCAGATGAGAAAACCAAGGCTCAACTGAGAAACTTTTGTTTAACCCACACTTAAACAGTGTTTGGTATATGAACATATAACAACCCAAGTCTTCCCCTAGAGCCAAGGGTCCTTGTTACCATGCGCTGCTACTTCTCGGATGGGACCAGAGAAGGCCAAGTAGTGACCAACCAGCAGAGGAAAGGACAAAAGGGAAGCTTATGGGGCTCATTCCTGTTGGTGACATATGACACCATGTGGCATCTTCCACTCACATCCTTAGTACTGTCCCCTATACTGTAAGAAAGTGACGTGTGCACACACGTGTATATGTGTGTGTGTGTGTGTGTGTGTGTGTGTGTGATGAGAGCAGAACCACAGCTGAAGCAGGAAGGATGCCTGCACTGAGCACAGAGGACACACCTCCCTGGTCACCTGGCAACATTCACGGCTCGGAGAGGTTTGGGCCACATGGCAACGGCTGCTGATGGGAATTCTTGACATGCACAAGAGGGCCCTTGATAAGCAAGAGGTCACTCTTCCCAGCAGCCTCCCTAAGAATGTATGATATTTGACATCAATACTTACGACAGCATTTAACCTAGACTGTTCATACTCACCAGATGGTTTGCTTTTGTTTCTAGATCACGTGCAAATGATAAAAGATTCACTTTTGCAGGGGATTTACCAGTCTACAAAGACATGCAAAAAAAGTGTGTTCAGGACATGGGATCTTTAAACCTTAACAGCATCTAAAAGGCAACAGATTCAACAAGGGGTCCATAACCATAGAGTGATCACAGTTAGAGATTCTCACACAGGGGACAACATCTGCATCCTTATACATATAAAACCATATTATTTTTACTCAATCACATTATTCAACTATAAAAAGGACTGAAGTACTGAAACATGCTGTAACATGGATGACCTGCAAAAGCGTGCTGGGTGACAGAAGCCAGACACAAAAGGTCATGTACGATGTGATTCCATGGATGTGAAATTTCCAGAACAGGTAAATCCATAGAAAAAGGGCAGAGATGGGTGGTCGCCAGGGGTCTGCGGGAGGAGGGAGTGGGGAGGAACTGATAACACGCACAGCAGAATGATTTGCAACCAGAGGTGGCATCTCTGCGACACTGTGAATGCCACTGAATCACCCACTTTAGGATGGCCAGTCTTACATTACACCAATCTCATCTTAATCAAGAAGATGACAAGAATGAAAAAGGAAATACACAGATCCGGGGCTCTAATGTCCCCCAGATGGACAAGCACGATCACTGGGTCATACCTGAGACAAGTAGGAGGCATAGTCCACTGAGTCTATTCCAGAGCCAGCAAAAGCCTTAAGGTTGGCTTTTCCATCCTGGTCCAGCAGGACAATATCCACTTGGACATTAAGAGTTTCAAATTCCTTGTCTAAACTGTCAGTATGCTACATGAAAAGAAGAAAAGTTATAGATTATTCCCAAGAATGTCCTAAGAGCAGGAGAACTACACAGGATAAAACCCACACGTGCACGGAGCTGGCACCTCTTCCCTCTCCTTCCGCATGGCCAGTGTCCCTTCAGACGAGGAGGTGGGTACAAAGGAGAGGAAGATTCCATCTCCAGCCTCAAAGACCTCGAAGGGACAAGGCTTTGTCAGAAAAGAAGAATATGAAATTCCTCAGGATGCCAGGGGCTGGGAAGAGGCGTCCAGGGATAGGAGCACTCGGTCTTGGCAAATAGAGATGTGGGGAGGGACCAGGCAGGTTGACATTTCAGGAAAGGGAATAGTGGGCAATAGAGCTGGGCTGGATGCCACTTGGGGAACGGTGATTAGTCACTTGGGTGAAGACCACAGGAATGTGGTGCCAGGAGTGCACTGGAGTGCCGAGTGTCCTGGACACATCCTACAAGTGTCACCCACCATACTGCACAGAGGAAATGACCCATGGCATGGCGGCATCTATCTGGATGATGTAACATTATATAAAGTGACATTACGTTTTATTTATGCACATGTAAAGGAACATTTAGGAACAGTAAATCAATACAAAATTCATATACAGCCTTTGAATAAATTTCTTCACATTGGAAAACCATCAGATCATCATGGTGTCACAGTACTGCTAGCGCCTCTGTGATGTGGAATGGGCGAGCCGTGGAGCTGGGGAACAGCCCCCTCCCTTGGCACCTCTTGGTGTCTGCTATTATTCTGGAAGCCCGAGAGAAAGAGGGCTCTGTAGACAGATTCCTTCCTGCACATCTGAGGGTGGAAGCAGCCTGCAGGCAGGGGCAGGAAGGGATGGTTCAGCTAATTGCACTCTAGGCCTGCACGACACAATCTCTCTTGCCTTTTCTTCTGGCCAGTGTGCTCTGGAATGGCCTTTTCTTTGGTTTTGGGGATGGGGTATCGCTATGTTGCCCAGGCTGGCCTTGAGCTTCTGGGCTCAAGCAACCTCCCTGCCTCAGCCTCCACAGTGGCTGGGATCACAGGTATGAACCACCACGCTTGGCTCTTTGGGGTGTTTGGACTCAAGACCAGCGTGGCTCTGGCAGAAGAGGAGGGTGTCATTCCACTCTGTCTGCTTCCATTCTTTCTGTTTGTTGACAGCAGAGCTCGCCAGAGCCCACCCTGGAATCCTAGGACCACAGTGTGATTCACGAAGGATGAGGACAGTGTGGACCTCACTTCGTGCCAAATGTCCAATTCCAGGACCTGGCAGAAAGAGAGGACAATCCTAAGGAGCAAACTTCCCTGGGGACCAACACCTACACTCAGTGAAATGAAATCGCTCCCCAGGAAGTGTCCACAGTGAGGCCCATCTGGAGTCTGCACTCCACTCTCGGATATTCCACTCAGAAAACTGAGGCTGCTGTAAGGACCACTGGCTGCGGGGCAAGACAATGTTTTACAGCTAGATGACGGCGAGGATGGCACAGCCGTGTGAATACCCTGTCACTTTCACACGGTTCATTTTATCTTATCTGAATTTCGCCTCAATTTTTAAAAAAGAAAAGATGACCGGATCTAGTAAAGAAATGCTGCTGGTTCCGTGCCGCTGTAAGGACTTGCCTCCTTAATGCTGAGATGTTTGCTGAGGTTGAAGAGATTCTCCAGGTGCAGAGTGGCGTAAGTGCCTCTGCTCTTCTTGCAGTCACTGTGGGGTTAAACAGAGAAATCATGACCCAGAAAGATGGAGAAGGTAAAGTCCACAGTATCATTTGTAATATTGGGTTATGGAAACAAGAGCTTTTCTCTGTCCCTGGACTTTATACTTGGCCCAAAAGTGACAGTGGGAATTTAGAAAGTTCCCAAAGGACAGCCTGCTGCTGCCTACCTCCCTGCCTGTGCCCATGCCCCTGGCTCAGCCTGGGTATCTTTTTAATTCTCCTTTGCCCAGCCCAGGAGACCTGACCATACAGATCAGCCCTTCAACAGGCATCACTATTATCTTGGTGATTTGAGCCCACTGGTGATTTAGACCCATTCACTTTTTTTTTTTTTTTTTTTTTTTTTTGTCAGTCTTACTCATTCTGTCACCTTGGGTAGAGTGCTGTGTCATCACAGCTCACAGCAACCTCAAACTCTTGGGCTCTAGCAATCCTCCTGTCTCAGCCTCCTGAGTAGCTGGGACTATAGGTATCCACCACAACTCCCGGCTAGTTTTTCTATTTTTAGTAGAGATGGGGTCTAACTCTTGCTCAGGCTTGTCTTGAACTCCTGAGCTCGAGTAATCCACCTGCCTCAGCCTCCCAAAGGGCTGGGATTACAGGTGTGAGCCACCATGCCCGGCTCCTTCATTCAATTCTCATCACATGGCTTTCACTTTGGGCAAGGTGAATTGTCCCACAAGGTCTCACTAATCACCTTAGGGTCACCTAAACCAGTGAATCCCAGGGATTACTGGGGACAGGGACCTGGAGTTATCACCATTCTGGAGTCTCAGAGGCTTTCAGGGGAAGGATTACCTTTTCTGTGTCACTTCTACTGTTTTTTTGCTAGGACTAGGACACCTTACCTCTGAAAATGCAAAGTCAGATCATCAAGATTACAGAACACACTGAAAGCGGGATTTCATTCTGAAAAAAGAGCATTTTAAGAAGCAAAATGCATAATGCAATTATTGATACCTGTAAACTTCTGCAAAAGTGATCTTAATATCTGATTTATTAAATATCACACCAGAGAGATAGTTTTCCCACTTATCATCTAGTAAGTAGGGTGTGTCCAAAACCTGGAACAAATTAAAAAGCATTTTTTAAAAAAATGCAGTTTTACAATAATACATGCATATAAGACAATGAATAGTCTGTTAAAAATACATTTTTCAGATTTTTCTCATTGAGTCTCAACTTAAAGCTAGAAATAATAGTATGATTGGAATAAATCAATTGGCCACTGGATAGCGTCAATCAGAATTATTAAAATGATTTTTTTCGAGAACGGTTAACTTTTTTTTTTTTTTTTTTTTTTGAGAAAGAGAGTCTGACTCTTTTACCCTGGATAGAGTATTATGGTGTCATCAAACCTCACAGCAACTTCAAATTCTTGAGCTCAAATGATCCTCCTATCTCAGTCTCCCAAGTAGCTGGTGCTACAGGTGCCTGGCATAATGCCTGGCTAGTTTTTCTATTTTTAGTAGAAATAGGGTCTTGATCTTGCTTTTGCTCAGGCTTGTCTCAAAGTCCTGAGCCCAAGAAATCCTCCTGTCTTGGCCTCCCAGAGTGCTGGGATCACAAGCCTGAGCCACTGCACCTGGCTTAAGACTGTTAACTTCATTTTAGTAAGACAGCACATGAGAAATAGAAGTGAACAGTCAATTTGATTCAGAACAGCTAAGATAAATCCATGAAGCGTGGGTCCAGCTCTTTCCTAGTTCTCTCTGGACAAAATAAATGAAAAGTCACACAGTCGCTGTCAGTACCCTCGTATATTTAAGAAGGGCAGGTTACTGCACAACTGTGTACGTGTTTAAGAGGTATGAGTGGTTTGAAATATCCCCTACCGTTTAAGAATTATCTTTTAATGATTCAACCCCATATGGGAGATAAAGAAGCCTGGTTTGATGTCTTCTTCTTAAATTTTCTCAAGAGCCCAAATGCAGATAATTTGACCCATCAGTGCTTTCAGTTTATTCTCCCTTGACCAATTGAGCAACTAAACTACCATGACAACAGCTAGTGACCTCAGTAGTCATTTGCATGATTTTAGAACAGACTGAGGTGGAAAATGAATTTATAGTAAAAAAGAAAAATAGAAACATACAGTAGAACCTCCACGGTTGACCCCTCTGTAAGGGGACCAGATTTTCATAGACCAACATGTACCACATGTCTGTATCAGTAAGACAGCAGGCCTCGTCCTTTATGTTGACCACTTCCAAATGCTGACTAGTTTGTTACAGTCTCTTGGGTGGTTTAACCTACAGAGGGGTCTACTGTCATTTAAAAATCAAAATCTGGGGAAAACCCTGGACATCCAAAGTTAGGAGAAAGTGAAGCTTGAATTCAACTCCTGACTGCCCTGTGCTTTCTCAGGAACGTGCCTCTATCATGAGACCCTTTACTCTCTTTCCCTTCAAATTTAGGGCCCAAATCATGTGTGTGGATGGCTCTGTGAAGTCCTGAAGTGTGTAGAAGCAACCTGGAAATCCATCTTCTGGTATTCTCAGCCACATTTGGAAACTGCTGCTGAGAATTTTATTCTCCCAGAATATCACAATCCACATTGAGGAGTGGCCTTCATCCCTGGCACTGATTTCATTACGATCAGAAAATAAGCATACTACCATATGTATTTTTTTCTTACTCTTATAAATAGAAAATATCTCAACTTATTAACTTAAATGAAACTGCCCACGTGTTTGCACCCCTCTTAAAGTAATCCACAATATATGGGAAATCCAAGTGCCTATTCAAGTTCCCTATAATGGGTAGAAAAACCATATTTACCTGGAATAACTTCCCATTTTTGTAAGGTTCACAGATCAATTTTTCCATATTTGCACCAATGACAAAAGTAAGAGTCACAATGATCATGAATATCCAGCAAAAGAGGAAACTTAATCCAACCCCACTGGAAAAGAATATGAATAAAGTTAGTAATTCTACAGGCAATGATTCAATCTTACCTACCAGTGCTTACTAAATCTACCTATTCAAGGGATGAGATGGATCACGAGCCTCCAGCATTTTGTAGCCTACCCAGTGGCTAATGAGTGAAGAGAGAAAGTGGTCAGCACAGTGAGAAGCACGGAGCCCTAACAACCACATGGTGCCTTGTCTGCTTGCTGTCTACACAGCAGTTCAGAGCATGGAGCCTGGACTCAGGTGAATGAATTGATGCTTTGTGCAAAGAAGACAGTGGAGAGGGGGTCTTGAAAGGGTAACATGGCTCTGCACCCAGTTTGATAGTGAAAAGTGACATGCACCTGCTCCAGGTGACACTGAGGGGCTGAAAACACAGAGAATGAGAACTCCCTTGGCACAGTGTCAAGGGTGGTAGGACAGATGCCAAGTGTGTGGGATGCCACTGCAGAAGCTGTCATCATGGCCCTGATGGTGGCCTGATGAGGCAGGGGTGGCGGAGTCAGTGCGTGACAGAGATGTAACCCAGGAGGTGGCAGCAGCAGGACAAGGTGAAGAGCTGCATCCCAGACGTAAAGGCCAGGAAGGCCCCCAAGGGCCAGGCAGGGAGCACTGTTCTCTGGAGGGGCAGAGAAGAGGGCACAGATGTTGGTCTTACTGCCAGCGAGACACTGTGTGAATACACTATGAAGGAGTCAGGCTTATATTTGGAGCTCAGGTGTTTGGGCTAAAGACGTATGTTAACTAGGGAGTCAGCAGCTTAGAAATGATTTCTTATCCTGGGGACTGGCTTGAAGAGACAGGCAGCCAGGTCTAGGTCTGGAGGATATCAACAGTTTGGGGGGTTTTTTTTGAGACGGAATCTCACTTTGTCACCCTAGGTAGAGTGCTGTGGCATCATAGCTCATAACAACCTCAAACTCTTGAGCTCAAGCGATTCTCTTGCCTCAGCCTCCCAAGTAGCTGGGACGACAGGAACCTGCCACAATGCCCAGCTATTTTTAGAGATGGGGTCTCACTCTTGCTCAGGCTGGTTTCGAACCTGTGAGCTTAGGTAATCTGCCTGCCTTGGCCTACCAGAGTGCTAGGATTATGGATGTGAGCCACCATGCCCAGCCAGGGTGTCAACATTTAAATAACAGGTGGTGGAAGGAGAGCCAGCCAACAAGACCTAGATGAGGAATAGTGATGTCACCAAAGTGGACAAAGGAGTGTTGCAGGAGGAAGGAGTGACTGGCTTTGGCAAACATGCTGCACTGGAGGCAGAAGGCACTGCTGAGTTAAACTGGATGAAGTGATGATGGAGGAAAGCCATTTGCAATAGGCTGGGGTCACTGGAGATAGTGTACCACGCAGTGCACTCAGGATTCTCCTAAGATGTCTGCTGTGCTGGGAGAGCTCAAGCCAGGAGGGGGAGCTTCTATTTTTAAAGATGGGAGAGAACAGAACACAGCTAAGTGTTAAGAGAAGAGTCCAGGAGAGAGGAAGAGAATAGAGACACAGGAGAGAGAAGGAATGACCCTGTCCTCATATTCCTGGGATGGCCAGAAGAGATGGGACGAAGAACTCAGCTGGTGGGATTGGTCTTGGAGGGACATAGAGAAAGGACAGATGTGTTTGAAAGCAGTTGCATCTGGAGGTTTGGGGATGGGAAGTCATGTGATGGCTTTTATTTTCTCTATGAGGAAGGAGGTAAACGTCATCTCCTAAGAGAAGGGAAATAGAGGGAGATGGACTTATCAGTAGGAAAGCCTAGGGCAGAAAGTACAGGTGGGTTCTTGGGGGTTGGGGTGGGGAAGAAAAAGAGGGAAGAGGGGAGGGGAGGGAAAAACGGGGAGGAGAGAAAATGGCCAGGCTACAGCTGGTCCGTTTGAGGCAGGGATCATAAGTTTGTAGGGACACTCATTGTGCCCCATTGTGTGACTTTTCTCAACAGTGATCAGCTGTCCAGGTGTAGACAGAGAAGACAAACTCTTAACTCCATCTAGGGTGGGGTTGTCCAATCACTAGGAAGCCTGCTGGGAATATATGGGCTGATGTGGTTCTCAATAACCATAGCATCCTCTCCCAGGGACTCAATTCAGACCCTGTTGCAAAGCTCTAAAGCCAGAATTACAAAACACTTACATGTCTAAATGAAAAGCAAGATATCTTCACTGAAAGGGCCCCAGGTGAGAGCTTAGAGTGTAGGATTTGAGCCAGGGCCCTACTGGGGTCACCAGGACTATGACTGTGCATGCATGCCATGTCTGTATGTCAGAGTTAGACAACTCATACAACCCCGTGGACAGTGCGCCTGGAAACAGCTCCATTATTCCAAATAACAGTTAACATTCCCAGCCTTTGCTTCCTGAATCTGCACATATCTAGAGGAGGTGGGGGGAACCACTGCCTGAAGCCTGTTTTTCTAGGTTAGTAAGAAAATAATGTCATAAAGTAAGAGGAGAAGGAGGAGAAGGAAGATAAGAACAAGGAGAAAAATAAAAAGAAGGTGAAGAAGAACTAGAAGAAAAACATGCAACAAAGGATGTATGTGGCCAGCAGGACCTAAAATATCTATTATCTAGGCCTGTGTAGAAAAAGCTTGCTGATCCCTGATTTGCATCATTGTAGTAATATGTGCATTATTTTCACCTTTTCACCTTTCAAATATGTTATCTTAGAAAGTTTTGTCAACAAATGAGAATAACCTGGTTAGCACTTCAGTGGCCACACAATTCTCCACACATGGACGTACCATGACTGACAAGCCTACTCCTGCATGGCTGGTTATTCAGACTATTTCCAAAGCTTCACTCCTATAACTGAAACTGCAAAAGCACCTCCCTGCTCATGATGGCTTTTCCATAATTTGATCTACTTCCTTACCATCGTTTCCCCCTAAAATGGGAATTAGTGGGCAAGAAGCATTATGGTCTTTTTACAGCCTTTCTATAGACAGAGAAATTACTTTCCTTTATTTTGGAAAGTGCCACCGGCCTTATAACTGTGCCCAATTCTTGACACCTATGGCTACTCTCGGCACTATTTCCAAGAGCTAAAATGGGGTGTTTTATAACGAGTGTCAATGTAAGAGAATCTTGCTGTCTCTGTTAGATCCTTTTTTTTTCTTTTTTTTTTAATTGGAGACAGAAGTCTCAATTTGTCAACCTTGGTAGAGTGCTGTGGTGTCACAGCTCACAGCAATCTCAAATTCTTACGCTCAAGCGATTGTCTTGCCTCAGTGTCCCAAGTAGCTGAGACTACAGGCACAGTCTCACTCTGGCTCAGGCTGGTCTTGAACCTGTGAGCCCAGGCAATCCATCTGCCTCAGGTTCCCAGAGTGCTAGGATTACAGGCATGAGCCATCACGCCTGGCCTCTCTTTTAGATCCTTTATTTCCGGGGAGCCTCCCATGATCCCCTGCAACAGATAATAAATACTTTTACCACTGGATCATATTTTGGGGAGTCAGGTTCATAGTATAGTTTAGTTCAGTTCATAGTGTAGGGGGCTTGTTGATCAGAGCCTAAGTTCCTCAAACCCCTGCAATAGCCTGGTGGTCTATACAGGGTGTTTGGCACCCAGTAGGCTCAGGATTCTGGGGGGTCCTGTTGGATTCCGTGGGGTCCTCTTGGATTCCAGGGGTCCTGTTGACCCGAGTCCAGGATCCTGCGCCCCCCTTCAGGTGCCACACATGGCCTGATTTTTATCTGGTGGCTGAGAACAGAATGCCTAGCAACCAAAGATTACCATAGCCCAAGTCCTGCTCAGGCATAGATAGAAATCACTGGACCCAGCCAGGCAAGTTTGTCTCCAGTTTGTTAAGTGTGAGTTGTAATCATGTGGTGTGCCTGCATGACTTTCCTTTCCTTTCTTTACCTTCTTCTGACAATGATTACTTGGGGCACCCTGCTTTGAATAACTCAAATTAAGTTTACGCATTATGTTATCAACATGATTTATGATGTTTGATTGAATAAAGAGACCTATGGGAGAACGGGCCGGGGCTGCACTTGAGATGCTGCTAGTTATAGTGTCTCCCTCTCACAGGTTCCCATCCGTTATTTCACCTGAGATAACTGAGTCTGAGTTTTCTCTCACATCAACTGCCCTCAGTGCAGATCCTGGCAAAGACTGTGGGGACTCAGGTCCCCACACATATTCAGCCCCTAAAATGTTCCTGGGGCCCCCAGAAGATACAGGATGAGAGCAGAGCCAGGGCTCTCTCCTTTCCTCCTTCTCAATCTTTCACTGGTACCATTTTGGAAAATAAGCATTCTTGCCCCATCTCCAAAGAGCTCATGCTTTTGATTGAACTGTGTAATCTTTTTCCAGAGCAGTGGTGTCTGGGTTGCAGCAGTAAGTAAATGGTTTTAGAGAACACACTGATTCTTCTAATTAGTCTGATTAGACTGGCTACACTTGTATCATCCTCCCACCCATTCCAATTATCCACTTGTTTACCAGATGCCATGTAGGCAGAGAAATCCACCAACACAGCATGCTGAATGGGGAGGTTCAACAATTGAGAAGGACATTCTACAGGCAATGGAAACAAATCCAACAACATCTGGAAATTACCAGCCTTTTTCCTACTGCTGCATTAAATCCTGTTGCCTCCAGGCCCTGGGTTTCCCCATCTGCAGAAGTATTTGTCCAAACTGAATTTCAAAGTATCTGAGCTTTGAGCCTCCATCAATTTGTTGGCATTAGTTGTTGGTTATTCTTTCTTTGATGCTAGACATTCCATTTTTTGATTGTATTCCTCAAAAAAATGTGAATAGAATTTTGATGAGGGATGTCCGTTTTCAGAGCAATTTATTCTACCCTCCTAGCAAGTACAAAAAAAAA
>CAUYQV010165928.1:0-10836 GCA_963574575.1 Galagoides demidoff | reverse complement strand
AGCCATTAAGCCGCTGATTGAGACACCTTAGGCAGACAGCTGCCATAATAGGTAATAAGTTTCAGTCCCTTGAACAGCTCCCATAATAGGTAAAAGGTTTCTACTGAAATTCAGGTATTCTCCTTCAACTACCTAATTAGGCTATACCACCTCTAGCCCCAGTTAAGAAATTCCCCCACCCCTCACCTGTACCAATCCAAATCCTCCTTTACTAGTGAAATCATCAACCACCAATCAAGAATGTAACTTTACTAGTGAAATCACTAATCACCAATGAAAAGTGTACTTGTACCCTCCTTCCCTTCTTGCTTTCTGTACCCCATAAAAACTTCCTCCACCCCGGTTCGAGACTCTTCCTCGGTGTGTATGCCAGGAGATTCCAGGCTCGGGCTTGGCCCGGGCCTGAATAAGGCTCATCCTCGGCTTGCATGCCAGGAAAGTCTGGACTTCCCGGGGCCTGAATAAAACTCACCTCTTGCTTTTTACATCGGAGTATGTCTCAGACTGTCTCTTTGGGGCCACTTGGGAAATTTCAGGCATAACATCATGTTACTCTAACCTGAAAACCCCTAAGTGCACGGTGTTAGACTACTGTAACTTGGCATGACTGCCCGGGAGGCAGCCCTTGGTCAAGATCACTTGCCTGGGGGATGTCTTTGAAAGGAATACATATCCCCACTATCAGTTGTTCTGAGAAAGAATAGATCCTGGAGCCAAAAATTAGAAGGGAGAAGGCAGGCGGCTGCACAGAGGTGGGGAACCTATAGCCTTAAGGAAATCTGTGGCCTTCCTGGGCCTTAAGTGCAGCCTCTTGGCTGAATCCAATTTTTACATAACAAGCTATTTCAGTAAAAGGGGGGGCCACAGAGAAAGATGAAGCTTTTCTTGCCTCCTTTGGTGCTTAAAAAGGATCTGAAAATCGGAATGCTGCAGGTTCCCCACCCCAGGGAGAGGGTGGGGGGATAAATTCCTTTCTCTCTCTGGAAATTATATCTGGCCTCCAAAATGTCAGCAGCCTTGAGGACCATCAAGGACCAATTGTCATGGATCCAGACCTATGAGAGCAAGGACGGTGCTCATCCAAAAGCAATTTTAAGTTGCTTCTTAGATACTTCCCTTTCACTGTCCCTTAATCTTCATTAAAGTTTTATCAATATTGTGACCTGGTTTTAGTTATTTCATGGGGACATTCCAGAAAGGGCCTGTACCTATAGTCAGGCAAAATTAAAAGAAAAGCTTCCTGTCAGCAACTGCACCTACAGCAGAGTGAGCAATAGCTCAAGTACAGAGCAAAACAGAAACCAAACCTCCAAAGCCACATGGCTGGACACCAGGACAGATCATTTCCTATTATATACACGTAACAGGTGAGCATCTGGACTGCCAAAACCTTGGTGGAGATTGTAGTTATCCCTGGAAGACACAGTGGAAGCAGAAAGACTTCGTAAGGTTGGGTATAAATGCAAATGTGTCCTCACAAACTAATGTGATACACACTGGTTACAATTATAAAAGGAAACTTTAATTTTAGTTTGGATTTTAAAACATTAAAAAGCAATGCATTCAAATGCAAAAAAAAAAAACAAGCTGCAGCTGAAGCTCTGAGAAGCAGCAGCTCAGAAAGGAAAGAAATTAACTTTGTTAGGGGTGTGGGGGTGTGTGTGTGTGTGAGAGTGGCTGATGTAAAATTGCATCAGCCTTCAAAATATCCACATCTCTTAATATCAAGGCAATGAGAGAGGATTTTGTCTAGACCTTAAAATATATATCAAGTCCCATTTTTGCAGGTGTTCAACTGCTCTGAATATGACAGTCGGATTCAATTTGGAGAACTACCATGTGCATCGGTTGATCCAACAGACTTCAGGACACACTAACTTATGATGAATAACAAGAATCAGCCCTTCCAAAGAGATGATGGTGTGAGCACAAGTGGTTGAACACCCCAGCAGATGCCCGTGAGAATGGCCTCAGCCCAGACTTGACTCTGCCTTCACTGTTAAAACTATATTATGGGCCAAACATGGTGGCTCCTAGCCACCTGTAATCCTAGCACTTTAGGAGGCTGAGGCAGAAAGCTGGAGGTAGGGTAGGGGGCAGGGGTGAATTGCTTGAGCTCAGGAGTTAAAGAACAGCCTGAGCAAAAGTGAGATCCATCTCTATTAAAAATAGAAAAGTAGCCAGGTGTTGTGGTGGGTGCCTATAGTCCCAGCTATTTGAAAGGTTGAGGCAAGAGGATCTCCTGAGCCCGACAGACTAAGGTTGCTGTGAGCTATGATGATGCCATGGCACTCCACCCAGAACAACAAGTGGGACTGTCTCAAAAAAAAAAAAAAAAGACTATATTCTAGAATCTTCTCAGGCATTTGGCACTAATCTGCTTTTGCATTAAATTCCTTAGTCCATCTCCAAGATGTCAGCTGAGAGTCACAGTCTATCAGAGTCTAAGACTGAATGTTAGTAGATGGCAATGAACTTCCTCCCAGCACTAGATTCTCCCCCCATCCACCTGTTCTAACCAGGCAGGAAATCCGCTTCTTGTCTCTAGGTCATTGCAACATTCCCCTACTCTTATCTGTACGTGCTCAGCCACAGATAAATTATTCTTTATCCCATTATCTTCTGTTTAATCCTCACTATGCTTTTCCCTCCCTTCAAGCATTTCTGCCAAATGACTACAGCCTTTTCTACTTGACTGTTAACAGATCAAACCTCAGTTAAATTCTTACTATATAAATTCACAGGAACCATCAGTAGAATAATTTGTCAAAACCTTTTGGTTCCCCTCTATGTGTCCAGCACCACGTCAGGCCCTAACTACACTTCCCAAAATATACCAACCTTTGGATTGTTTATTTCCTAGTTCATTTAGTAATTTTATTTTTTTTATTTACCAAGTCACATAAATTCCTTATTACGGTCCAGGAAGTGTTCTAAATGCTGCCACATAGATTAACTTGTTTAATCCAGTCAGCTAATATATATTAGCTGCCCATTGTGTACCTAGGTATTAGACCCTGTAAAAGGAACTGAAAAGTATAATTCCCTAAACTTCAGGACCTTGAAATACAGTCGAGTAGATAAGACTTAAATACAAATAACCATAACACATCAATCAGTGCCATGGAAGAGGCTTAGACAGCAAGTTATACAGCAGCTTAGAAGAGGGAGAGAAATAACTGACACACAGTAAATGTGCAGTCAGTGTTTGATTGAATTAAGCAGAACAAGGGCATTTAATATTGAAAGTAAAGACAGGTGGAGTGACATGAAATTTGATAATCCAGAAATGTTAGGGAAAGTGTACATGTTCCTGCATGACAAAGTATACTTTCTTTTAACAGGTTTTTAACTAAAATAACATAAAAACATTGAAGTGACACGTTTTGTTAAATAATATCACCACTGCACATGGGAATTTCTGCAGGTGGTCTATCTGATAATATATTAACTATATTAACATAATTATAACACATTCTGTTTTCTGAATGAACATCACTATAATTGGTGTGTATCCTATAGAGCTTTGCTTAATTTGAACATGCTGGAAAAAAATGTTATTTGATTAAGGAAGTTTCTTCTTTACTGAAGAACTGCTTTTCGGGTTTATTTCAAATATTTTAAAAGAGCTAAATTCAGCTCGTGACATTATTCAAAAATAGTTCCCAGTGAAACTTTTCAAAGTCACATTTGGCGGGAACACTACATAGGCAGCACGACAGGCATGAAGATGTGGTGACAGGAGTCTGTCTCTTTTACGATGACATCGATTCATAAATCAAGATTAGCAGGCTGAGAACATCACTAACGGTTTAGTGCACTAGTATGATTTCATGGCAGAATCTCACAACTAAAATATTTATGGTAAAATGGGAAGCCCATAAATTGAATAAAAATGTTTATACTAAAATGAGAGGCTCATAAATTAGGATTCTGGGTAGCAATACCTGTATCATAACCCACATGGGATCTTGGAATTCCAGTTGTAGTTAGGATGGAAAAGAAAAGATCTCACAGGAAAAAGAAAGCAAGGGCACCCCCTAGGGGAAAAAAAACTAGTAAGAACATAAGAAATGTATTAAAATAAAACACATTAAACTACCTGTATGAAAAACAGGCTTCTATAAGAGGTGGGCAGTGTGGAACAGGAGAAGGAAAGTGAGAAATCCAGAGTACAGACAGGTGTCTCCCACACTGACCAGACGAAGGGGTCTGGTCCGAGACGATGTCTTCCACTGAGATCGGCACTATACTTCCTATTGTGGCCTGTCCCCCTAAAATCCTCTGATTATTGCTTGGCTTCCCCTGAAGTTGCTTCTTTGACTCAGCTAATGAGGGCTGCTGATCTTCTCAGTGAAAGGGTTCTCTCTTAAACAACTAATTTGGCATACAGTTCTATTATTTTCGTCTTGAAATCTGGTATCCAGGGCTCAGTCTCTCTGAGATGTAATCACAGTGTAACTGACATTGTTAGTCTGTGAGATGCTTTACTGATGATGATCACAGCTAACACTCAGGGAGCATAGACAATAGATTAGAACAGGGTCCTCAAACTACTCCCGCAGGCCACATGCACCCTCTGAGGACATTTATTCAGCCCACCAGGTGTTTTTGCCGTCACTGCCTGTCCTGCTTAGCAGCCGACTCATCCCAGGCCCACAGTCAGGCCCTCCAACAGTCTGAGGGACAGTGAACTGGCCCCCTGTTTAAAAAGTTGGAGGACCCCTGCTGCATTACCAATGTCCGTCCATCCCTGCAGTGAGAAAACAACTGCTGATGGATTTAAATTCCTACACACAGCACCTGGCACATGGTAGATACTCAATAAATAGTTGTTGACTAGGTGAGCAAATGAACCCAAGAAATCCCAGCCCTGCTCTTCCTGGGGAAAACGTGTTCAGGAGGGAAGAAAGAATCTCCCCTCCCTGGAGCCATAATTAGAGCAGGTTTAGTGACAAACACATGCCCACTTTTATGACAGTATCTCTACCTTGACTCTCTTATCTTCAACCATTTCCTTGCACATCAAGTCTACAACATGAATTATAAGAGTCTAATTGTTGCCCTCTGTATGCCTCTGAGTGGAATATTCAATATCTCGTGCACAATAAATATGTATTGAATTGAAGTGTTGGTTTTTTTAAAGGCAGTAAAATTCGTTGCATAAAAGAAACTTGCAAGTGGCAAATAGGAGTATGAGTGCAAAGTCAAAAGCCAGTAACCAAGAACAGTAAGTGCTAATCTGACTTCGAAACTCCCTTTTGGCTAGAAAATTCCTGCTGGAAATGATGAAGGATCTCTCTAGATTTTGTTTTCCTTAGGTATCATTCTGAGATGAAGGAAAGAGAGAGGGAAAGGAATGGTTATAGAAAAAACGATCCCAAAAGTTTTCAAACATACATACATTTAATGGGCATTAATTTTATGTCTATTCTGTGCACAGCTCTTTGAGGACAGTGGCTACAAAGTGAGGTCCTTACAGCCTAGTGAGAAAGACACAGCAATCGGGGCCATGCGGCCCCTGCTCCTTATAAAAGCTGCAGAGCACAGGAGAGTTACAGACCTCAGGGGGGCACCATGTCTGGACTAGATTACGTGCACAGAGAAAGGACCACTCTGGAAAGAAATGTTTTAGGTCAATCTTCAGAGTAAGGGTGGCACTTAAAATATCTTCTCAGGCATTGCCAAGGTTGAAAATCTTTGGGTGAAAACCACAGGCAGGTAGAGAAAATCCAACTCTACTTGTGCTAAACTAACTCTCTGTACCAAAACTGTATGATATTCACACTGTATTCTTCACATTATGGAATGTACTTCCTGATATTATGATGCTTTTGACCGCCCAAGAAAGATGTACTCCTATGACAAGTCAGCTAACTGAGCCTTAAAATAACCTAAACTTTAGGCGGGGGGATCAGATTCACCTTCTTTCAGTACAATCTAAAATTATTTCTTGAGAAAAAGAGATTCATCAACTTCTTTTCTTTCTAAATCCCTATGTCAAATTACCTTGAATATGTTTTTAAATGAAGCTATTCTTTATGCCAGAGTATAGCATGAATAAAAACGCTACAACGCAGTTTGGTACCCTTATTAATCATAGGCATCATCAGGTGTTTTACATAATGATGCCATGATACAGATTCCCTCCCACTGAAGGAAAAAAGAGCTGAAATACAGGGTAGTTAACACATAGTCTATCATTTACTTGTGTTTTCCCATAAAATTCTACAGATTCCAATAATGTAATCTGGAATAGTATACTGGTTTTCCTTTTCTTCGATGCAATTATTCAGTTGAATAATAATTCAATTATCCACTAAGAATATACTGGTTTTCCTTTTCTTCAATTCAATGATTGCACTAAGTAGATAACTAATGGAGCTGGTGAAATGAGATCCTTTTAAAGAAATTAGTGATTTTAGTGCTTCTAGGTGAATAATAAATATTAGTAGTCCTCTAGACTACACATTTGTCTTCCTCCCAAAATTTATATGTTGAAATTTTAGCCCCCAAGATGATGCTATTAGGAAGTAAGATGATTAGGTCAAGAGGGCAGAGGCCCCATGAGACATTAGTGTTCTTATCAAAGAGTCTGAGAGATTCCCTGTCCCAAGTGTTATATAAGGACACAGCAAAAAGATGGCCTTCTATGAAGTAGGAAGTGGGTACCTCCCCTGTACACAGAACCTGCCTGTGCCTAGATCTTGAACTTCCCAACATCCAGACTGTGGGAAATAAGTTTCTGTTGTTTATAAACCACCTAGTTAATTATATTTTGTTCTGGCAGCTCAAATGGACCAAGAGAGGTAGCATTAAAATGTGAAGTGTGACCATGTGACGAGAGAGAAATACAACTTCATCAAGCACTGAGCTAGTAGAGGATGGGTGGCTCTCCATATTCAATTAAAAATCATTTGTTAATATTACAAAAAAATAGAAAGTTAACATAGAAATAGATATATTAAAGTAAATGTTGTGTGAAGTTTACCAAGAGTTCCAGGGAAAGTAGAAAGAAAAATTATTCTAGCTCAGCTAGGAAATCATTTCTATGAGAGTCAAATATATACACATTTTTCCATTTAACACTCAAAACCTAGAATGCCTCCTTTTATACTTGCATTAAATTTTCTTATTATTAAATTAAATGCCAAAGAATATAGGGGAAACACATTAAGGAGAAGTGAAGATTACCAAGATTTCCACTTAACGGCAATATGGTGGATGAAAGTCAATGAACAGACTTCAAGCTTGAAATAATACTGTGTGGGATGAAATTATGACACGCACAAATTCAATTCAATACAAAACTGAGCAGGTAAGAGAGTAAAGTCTATATAGAGCCCAAACACGAAGTGATAGCAAGAATCCCAGAGGGTAAGCAAGCACCAAACTGAGATTTTATCCTATGGTTTCTGGTGCACTATGGGAACCTTAACCTTATACTCTGAGGCTGTCCAGATCTCAACAAAGAAGAGGTAACACCAAACCCTTCACTAAAATGAGTAAATATTTTTAAACTACACATAACACTGAAACTCCACAGTATGATGTAACAACGAATCAAACAGAACAAAAAAGGACAGTAGAACCTTGTTTTCACCTTGGCACTAGGTGGAAAGCAAAAAAATCCCCTGATAATTAATAACACAGTAGCTTTCACACACATTTGTAGTCCCAAAATAAACCTCCCACAAACAAGCCCCAACACCATGTTGATCTAGATCTTTGACTTCTAGCCTTGAGAACTGTGAGACAATAAAGGTCTATTGTTCCAGCCACCCAGTCTGTGGTACGTTGTTATGGCAGCTCTGGTTGACAAATGCATTATCTTATGTGTTACCTTTCTTAGACTCCAAGCTTATTAAAACTTAAATGTAAAATTAAAATGATAGTATGTTACATGCAAAATGTTGAATGCTTTGAATAATAGATATTTCTAAACATGATAACAAAGACAGTACTCACAAACGAAAATACTGATTTAATAGTAACTAAAAACTGGCAAGAAATATAAGAAAGACAAAACTAAAATGACACAGTGGGAAAGTATTTGCAATATGAATGAGCAAGAGATAATTTAAGAGCTCATACAAATCAATATGAAAAGGACAAAGACTCCACTTTAAAAATGGGCAAAGCATGAGATCGGACAACTCACAGAAGAGTGAAAAACAATGGGTTAATGAGCATGAAGGTAAGCAGCCGCCTTATTAATGAAGGTCACATGATATATTACAGCTTTCAAATTTGCTTATAAAACAAGATTAAATTGTAGGTGGCCTAGCTTGGCCACACTGACCGTGTGTTGCTTGTGTAACTTAAAAATGAAGAGAAATCACATATGTGAATCTAAAAAGGGGGGGGAGATTAAATTGTATATTTCCCAGTGTTTGAGACGATGTGTAGGCCCATTTGGCAGTATGTATCATATACTTGGCTTCATCTTGATTTGTAAGAATTTTGCCCAAGTAACAAATTGAACAAGGATGAAATTTTATGTGTGTGATCTTTATAAGGCTGTTTCAAAGAGGAAAAAAAGTAAAAAGATGCCAACTTGTGTGTCAGCACAAAACCAGTTGATAAATAAGATATAACCAACAGCGGACTACTGTCCAATCTACAAATTTTGATGACAGAGAAGGATGCCAATTATATTAGTAAATGGCTATTATCTTATGAATAAAACAGACTAAAAACTGTAGGCATAGTGAAATGTCAATGTCTAAAGGTAAATAAAGATATAGAAAGTCACATAAGTCGACTAGCTACTCCAGAATATTTTTCTGTCATTGCAGCTGCACAATCAAAAGATACTCCTAAGCAAAATTTAAAACTCAGTCTAAACCACATTTGTTGGTGATGTAATTCTCCATAGTTTCATACATTTCAGGGCTCATTATGTTTGATGGCAATTAGGCTAAAAAATGCTCTAATTGTTCATGGCACCATCATGTTCAAATTACACATACATTTGATGAATGCACATGCTACAAGTCACAAAGGAAAATACTGATTTAATACTAATTAAAATGACTAACATGTGAATTCATCAAGTTCAATAAAAATGCTTTCATAGCTTTATTCACTTTTTAAAAAAGCATTTTGGTTTTTAACTTCTTTAACAACTGTGTGTAAGTGCTATTTAAGTTTTGATGTTTTGATTGCCTCTTGAGCCACTATACCTCCACAAAGGTACATTCACTATGTCTGCCATTTAATCAAAGACTACCCTGCCTGAAAAAAAATTCATGATGGATAATGAGAAGAATTTATTAGAACTGACATAAAGGTTATTATTAGTAGACAGGACATTAAAAGAGTCATCAAGGCTGAGCACCATGGCTCAAGCCTATAATCTCAGCACACATAGAGGCTGAGACAGGTGGATTGTTTGAGCTCAGGGGTTTAAGACCAGGCTGAGCCAGAGTGAGACTCCATCTCTAAAAATAGCCGGGCATGTGGTGGGCACCTGTAATCTCAGCTACTCCAGAGCAGGGGTCCTCAAACTTTAAACAAGGGGCCAGTTCACTGTCCCTCAGACCATTAGAGGGCTGGACTGTGGGCCCCGGATGAGTCGGCTGCTAATCAGGACAAGCAATGGCAGCAAAAACACCTGATGGGCCAGATAAATGTCTTAGGCAGGCCACATGTGGCCCGTGGGCCATAGTTTGAGGATGCCTGCTCCAGAGGCTGAGGCAAGAGGATCACTTGAGTCCAAGAGTTTGAGGTTGCTGTGAACTATGATGCCACAGCAGTCTATCTACCAAGGGTGACAAAGCAAGAATCTGTCTTAATAAAATAAAGCAAAATAAAATAAAAATAAGTTATCACTGCAACCCATAAATTCAAATTAGCCTGTAGAGACATGGAAGATATTTAAAAGACTGGAACTGTACTTTTGGAGCTTATAAACTACAATGCATAAAATGAAAATAAACTAATGGGATTAATGGCAGAAAAGAAATTGAAGAAGAAAGAAATAGCAAATTTGAAGACATAGCACTAGAAACTACCCAAAAAGAAAAATGAATTTTTGAAAATAAATACCATCACCAAACCATGGGACAAATTTAAGTGGTTTAATATGTGTTTTCCAAGGCATTAAAAGGAGGGAGATTAAAAAAGAACCAACATTTTTTTTTTTGAGACAGAGCCTCAAGCTATCCCCTGGGTAGAGTGCCATAGCATCACAGCTCACAGCAACCTCCAACTCCTGGGCTCAAGCGAGACTCCCGCCTCAGCCTCCCAAGTAGCGGGGACCACAGGCACCCGCCACAACGCCTGGCCATTTTTTGGCTGCAGCCGTCATGGTTGTTTGGCGGGCCCAGGCTGGGGATTCGAACCCACCACCTTAGCTGTATGTGGCTGGCGCCCCAGTCACCTGAGCCACAGGCACCGAGCCAGAACCAACATTTTTTGAAAAAGTTATAACTGAAATTTTTCTAAGTTTGATGAAAATTATCAACCCACACATCCAAAAAATTCAATGAACTTTGAGCAAAATAAATATGGACAAAATTACACCAAGGCATATCACAACCAAATTGACAAAGATCATCTTAAAAATAACCATTAGGCCATTAGCGTATCTTCATTTGAAAAGTTTCTGTTCATGTCTTTTGCCCACTTTTTTTTTTTTTTATTGAATGGTAACTATGTACATTAATGCACTTTTGGGGTACAGTGTGAGGGTTTCACACACAATCCAAAACACTTCCATCAAACTGGTTAACACAGCCTTCATGTCATTTTCTTAGTTATTGTTTTAAAACGTTTACATTCTACTCTTAGAAAGATTCACTCGTACCCTTGTAAGATAAACCTCAGAAGTGA
>CAUYQV010165924.1:0-16226 GCA_963574575.1 Galagoides demidoff | reverse complement strand
AGGTGGGGAATATATACAGATTTATACAGTTTTACAGTTTTATGCCTGGCCGGAGGGTGCCGTGGCACGCCAGCAGGGGTAGGAGGTCCAGTTTTTAGGGGGTCTCTCCCGTGGGATAGAGTGGGAGGAAGTTTGAACTCTGATAGCTTGTTTGCATGGAGTAAACTGCGAGCCCTTGTTGTGGGGGAGGGGACTCCCTTCCACTTGGTGGTGGATTCTGTACCTTTTGGTTGTATTTTTGGGGTCGCAGCTCACCTCAGGAAGGTTGAAGTGTGCTCCTCAATCTTCTCTCTTGGCTCTACTCCAAACCATCCGCTAATTAGCTTAACTTCTGTCCTTTCAGCCTCCTTCTGGATGGGAGCTGGCTGCAGTCTGCCATCTTGACTCCGCCCCCCTGGGATTTTGTTTTATTAATTTAACATGATAATTCTAAAATTTATCCGTGCTGTTGCAGTAGCTTTGTTGATGCATTTTCTTGGTCTATTCTACTCCACTGGGGTATATATCACAATGTATTCAGCACCATTTAGATGTTTAATTTGATTATTTTTCTTTTCTGTCATTACAATCTAATTAGTCTTTCAGACAAAACATAAAATAACTTAGTATATACTTTTTAAACAACATTTAAAAACAGAAAATTGCATAAAGATATCTGCCATGAAGTTTCAAACATGTCAATACTCTGTTTAACAACCTCCCTCTGACCTCAGGGGTCGTATAACCCAAATGAGCATCTTTTATTCTTAAACTTCTCACTTGTCTAGATGGCGTCTGCTAATAATTGATATGTCAGGTTTAAACTCTTTGTCATCAGTCTTTAAACTTTAGGACCTTAATGTGGCCCTAATAGGTTACTGAGGGTGGACAATAGCATGTCCATAACACCTGCAGTACCTTACAGGAAGGCGGCACCAGAAACCAACTGTTCTACTCATCCTGAAGAACACAGTGATCCAGTTTTAGATGTGAATCAAATCTTAGGCACAAAGTAGTTTTCTAGTAATTGAAGAAATTGAGTCCTTTAGAGAGAAAATAATGAAGTCATGAAGGTTATTAGAGGCATAGCAAAGACCCCAGTGTCTTTGGGGTGAGTGATTGTCTCTAAATAACCAATTAGCATGCAAATAAGTTACATTATGGAGAAAATGCATCAACCTGCCAGGATCATTAATGCATTAACAGAATTACCTTTATTACATTGGCTGACTATTACCTAGCAGACAGCAGGCCCCAGGGAAGAGTCCCCTGTAGGGGCAGTTTTGCTATTCCTTTTCTGTATTCTATTGTTTGAGAATGGCAGGCCCACAGGAGAGGTCCAGGAGAGTGCCTTAGGGCTGGGTCCCAAAAGCAAGTAAAAGCACTGGCTCCTTTAGAAGCTGGGGTCACAGGGCAGGGATCAGCACCCAGAGAGGAGAGATAGGACATTTAAAGGTGGATAAATCTGTGCACATGCTTTTTTTTGCAATTTGACAATTTTCTTACCTAGCCTACTTGTCTCGTTCTACCCCTTATCCATAGAACCTGCCCATTGCAGCCAATTCATCATTCCACCTGCTATTCAAAATCCTACAGTCTCTCCTAATTAGTGCAGAAAAAAATCCAAGTGCTTCTACTTCTCAGGCAAAATAGTTACCAAAATGTTATTGATAACAGCAGACATTTCACCTACTCGTAACTTTATTGCTTTTGCAGTAAGTGCCCATGAAATGCCCTCTAACCATGAACCCTCTTCTCCCAATCACTGAAAACCTTGCTGTAGCCAGCTGGTCTCCTGGTCATTTCATCTCATAACCCAGCCCCGCCTGACCACCAGGGGCTGACCCAGCTCAAGCCATTTTGTCAGCTGGTTCTCTGTTGACCTTTCCAATATACTTTTGCCAATAAATAACAAACTAAATGACCATAACTGCTAGTTCTTGAGTGCTCTTGATAGCAGGCACTCTTCTAAATGCTCTCCACACCTTCTGTCATGTAAGGTCCTGAAGAAACTGCTGACAGAGATCCCCTTATTCTTCCCATTTTACAGAGGAAAAACTGTACATTGCAGAGGTGGCATTTGAGCCAATATCTAACTCCAGGCTCCTCCAGCCACTAAGATGTGCTGCCTCCCTTTTCATGACCTACATGAATGACATCCCATGGCAGGTAACTTTGAATAGCTGCTTCCGTGTGACCTAAGATCTCCCTTGTGGCAGTGACATTCATCCTTGTAAACCAGAAAGCGCCCGGCCAGCCCAATGAGTGCTGTTTCTCTGTTTGTCCTTTGGTTTTCTTTAATTCAAGAGTGTTTATCTGAGATGCTCTTCCAGTTCTTCCTAGAAATGAGATGGCGTGCCAGTAAATAGATATAATGAATTCATGCTAAGGAATTAATATGTGGGTTATGGAAGATTTTAATGGGAGTTAACAAAGTTCAATTTATTTTTCTTTGCCTGTTTTTTAGAAATTCCTCCCTTTTAGTGCTGTGGAGGGTGGATTGAGGTAGGACTAGTTAATCAGCTATTGCAAACCTGGCATCTCTTAACAAATGAATGAAATATATGTATGTATGTATACATAAATGTATATATAGGTGTTCGTGTGTATTTTTAGCTTTATAAACTTTATTTTTCATAAATTTTTTCCCACAAAGTAATATTTATTTGCTACTCATTTTTCATTGCTTTATGGTTCACAGCAAAGTTGGCACTTTTATTAGCAAGGGTGAGTGCAAATAATGCTGCAGTAACAAATAAACCCTGAACTCTCAGGATACTAATGGACAATGGTTTGTTTCTGATCTGTACAAAGTCTAGCAGGGTCTAGAAGCTCTCAAGAATCTCAGCTTCTTTCAGTACCAGACCCTGCCCACATACCATTGATCTCCATGCCACACCAAAAAGAGTGTTTGGAGGAAGCCCACTGAAATTTTAATGCTTCAGCTTAGAAGTGAAATAGGTCACTTCTGCTCACACTTCATTTTCTGAAATGGGACCCTACCCAGCTAGAGGGGGCTAGGAATCATGCCTGGGTAAGAAAGGGAGATTGACTTGACTGAGGGCACTCAGCCTCTACTTCAGTGCACCATAACCATCTGCTGAATGCACAGCATTTGCCAATAGGAACATTAGGAAACAAAGATATTCAGAAACAATGGACTCTGAAATTTTTATATTCATGAATATCACCAAGGAATATAATTTCCCTAGTGAAGTTTTCCTATAGCTTATGGCCTTTTTCTTCTCATTTCCTCCATGTTAGTCACCAGCAGTACGAGTTGCATGTGCATTTCTTGAGATTCAAGTTGCCTTCTTTGGTTCAAGAAGAAATAAGACTCAAAAAAAAATTCTCAATAGTTATTAAGTACTTTTCAACCAGCAGAACTCAGCAATGATCTGGCCGAGCTGCCACTAGGATCATTCTTCTGGCTCATCTGTATTTTCGATTGGCTCAGAGAGATTACAAATTACTCCATGACATGACTCTTCAAGGTCATTCTAAAATAATCAAAACCACACATATGCAATCTCTGCATGCTTCTCTGTGCAGCTATAATTCGGGAGAAAGTCCTCTTTCAGTTATGCATAATTCTTGATCGAGTTCAATATAGCAAATATGACTTTTGGCCCTTCACAGATTATATCAAAGCAAGGAGAAATGGAAGAATGGAAAACTAACTGGTACTTCAGTGGTTTATGTGATCCTTTATTACCCCTGAAATAACCAAAGAATTAATCAACAAAAGATGCTTTACGAGGGCCAGAGGGGCCGCAGCAGTCTCCTCCTTCACACTTAATGAAGATTTCCAGGGCTCCATTTGCAGTGGAAAACTTGGTTAGTGGAGGGAGTGGGCAGATCAATAGCCGTATAACAAACCAATTTTTATTACTCATGCCTTACAACCTGGGTCAATGAGGGGATAAGATACATTTGCCTGTGCCCAGGGTCTAAGTGAAAGCTGTATTCCTAAGTGAGGAGCTTGAAAGACTTGGAAAATATAGCACATCAAATTAATGTCTAATTCATGGTATCTTCATTTTGTTTGCAATTTTCCTTCCAATAGCCATTAAAGGTAATGTTTCAAATTTGATTGGCTTTAAAAACACAAAACAAAGCCTTAGTGTGTGTGTGTGTGTTTTCTGCTGTGTTCAGTGTGGCACTCTATATGAATCAGAATTTGCCTTCACCTAAAACAACAGCAGAAGGCTTAGAAGCCAATGATGATACTCCATAGAGAACATTCAAAGTGAGTCTCTTTAGGGCAATTTAATTATGGAGAAAGGTGTGAGATAAACAGAAATTTTTTTTTCCTATTGTAGAGTTCATTTGCATGGAAACTGCCTTACTAATTGGTTTGACTTGGCACCTCTAATGGGCATATTATGGCTCATCTTCATCTTCAAAGTATTCAGTGAACAATAGGACTGATTCTTCTCCCAAGTTCCTTCTAAGTTTCTCAGGCTATGAGCATCAAAGTCCAGAGGCTGTGTTCCCCTGTGTGGAGTGTAGTGTGTGGCTTGGGGGTGGGTGCTGGGCTGCAGCCCAGACTGCTGATCTTAGCCATCACCCAGGGGGACTGCTGGGTTCTGGAAGGGGTATGCCCTTTACCTAGGGAGTAAAGTCATCCAAGGAGGTACAGTCCTCTCAGGAGAACAAAGAAATAGGGAGAAGATTGAACTTGAGAAATTTGAACATGAAATTTGCAGGATGGGAGGATGGTGGCAGCCATAAAAGTTGAGATTGGGAGAGTATTTCAGGGTGAGTTTAAAGCAAAGGAGATGAGCTCTTAGTAAATGCCAAAGATCAGACCCCTGCATCCTTCTCTGATAGGACTTTGGAAATGTACCTGCTCCTGGCTTCTCTTCCATGGTAGCTAGCATTCTGCTAAGTGCTGTGAGGCAGGGTCTTCTTTTAAAATTCAGATAAAAGAGTGCTTTAAATGTACAGATGGTCCAAAACAACATATACACTTTTTAAGAAAAGAAAAAAACTATATTAAAATTGTAGGAGTTGAAACACATACTTTTTAGTAAAGTTGTCACAAGAATGGAAAAGCAAATATCCAATGTACTCAATCCTAACATGAAGCCAAAAGACAGATTAATACACACTCACACAAGAGAAAAATTCAATTCAACCCAAGTGGGGTGGGGAGTGGGAAGAGAAGGAGGAGGCGGGAGAGGGATGGGAGTTCTCCCACTTAATGGGCACAATGTAAGGACATGGCACACCAGCTGAGTAAGGGACTCAACTGCAGTGGAACACTACCAACAAATGCAAACAATGTCACCTCATCATTTGTACCCTAATATCAATTGAAAATTAAAAAAATAAATAAATAAATGTGCCAAATGACTTAAAAAAATTGTAATACTCAATATACTAATAATGTTTTTTACTGTATATATTATAACTTCTATCTCTCATAATTGCAGAAATCAAATGTGACTCAAGCATTGCAATTTTAATAGTTTTTTTCTTTCTTGAAATATGTATACATTTTGTTGCACCCTCTATGTGTACACCGAAATATTATTATTCAACCTTAACCAATCACCTGTGTATGTTTTCTATAATCCTCTCTCTCTCATATTTCAGAGTCTCAGGCTAGTAAGGTATAATGACCGGAACCTGGAAACTTTTTCTTTTTTGAGACAAAGTCTCACTCTGTCACCCTGGGTAGAGTGCCCTGGCGCATAGCTCACAGCAACCTCAAACTCCTAGGCTCAAACAATCCTCTTGCCTCAGCCTCTCAAGTAGATGGAATTACATGTTTCCACAAAGACTGAGTCTCTCTCTTGTTCAGGCTGCTCTCCAACTCCTGAGCTCAAGCAATCCACTCACCTCAGCCTCCCAGAGGCTGGGATTAAAGGCATGAGCCACCATGCCCAGCCCAGAGCCCTGAAACCTGTAACAACTACTTGGCCTTTCTGAGTTGCTTCCCAGGGATTTTGAGATTTCTTCAAGGAGCTGTACTTCTGTAGGCCGCTGGACAGACTTCCTTGTGCTGTGTTGGCCACCTCCATAACCTGCCCTGATGTGCATAGACCCCCTATAAAAAGTCCATAATCTCCATGAGTCAGGGAGACAGATTTGAGGCTCTCGTTCTCAAATTCTGACTCCTCATTCTCCCAGAAGATGCTTTTTGTATTTAACATGTCCTTCTTCCCAGCAATCCTCATTGTCTCCACAACTGACTTTTGGTGCAGTGAGCAACTGGATCTAGGATGAAACCTGCTTGCAGTTTCAATAATAATTCCAGTTACATGAAGGACAAATTCATAGACACAGCAAGTAGAATGGTGGTTGCCAAGGGCTGGGGGGATGAAGAAATGGGGAGTTTAATGGGTACATGGTGTCAATTTTGCAGTATGAAAAGAGTCTTAGAGATGGGTGGTGGTGCTGATTGCACAACATAAATAAACTTAACATCACTAAACTGTACACTTAAAAATGGTCAAGATACATTTTCTGTCATGTATATTTTATTACAATCAAGAAAAAAAAAGACCTATCTCTTAGTACCTAGCTGAGGTTGACCACTCCAGAGTATTAAAACATGTTCAAAAGAAGAAGTGGAACAGGTAGAGCTTGCAGAGAGAGGAGCAGGGAAGCAGAGGCCCAGCTAGGCATCCGAGGGCAGTGCGAGGCCACTGCACAGGTTCTCACCTTGAGAAAAAGTTGGAGAGACAGGGACCTGCCTTGACATTTTACTCAGGGACTGTTCTGCTCCTCTCTTAATAGCTTGGTTCTGAATTCTCTTTTGAGAAAAAAAAGATTTCTTTATCTTCTGTGTTTTGTGTTTTCTTAATAAGTGCATTTAGGTATAAGTATTTCGCTACAATCTCAGGCACACCTGGGTTTTGACCTGGAGGGTTCCCAGTGTTGCTATTTCCAAGTAGTTTGTAAATTCAAATTTGTTTAAATTCCCCATCAAATAGTCTGTAAAGGCATGTGGATAACCTGCATAGCACCAGTGGCTCCAGGGACTGTGGGAAGATGCAGACAGAATGGGGAAAGAAGACCCCATTCTTGGTAAAGGAAAATACCTCCAGAAAAAGAGAAAAACAGAAATAAGCTGAGTAAGGCAGAATAAAAACAGTTTAGCTAGTTTACTTTTAAGCCAGCAGTTAAATTATTTATCTGAGCAGTTCCTGCTTTTGCTAGAAGCCTGGCCTGTAAGGGATACAGCTTATAAACACCCCTGCTGGGTCTGTGCACACTCTGAAAAAGAAAATGTCTGCAGAAGGAAGCTGTGTGCAAGGCTTGGGGGACAATGCAGGAGGTGTGGTGGGGGGAGGCAAGGTGGCTGGTGTTATAGTTCAGAGCTCCCAAAACCAGCCTTGACTTCCCAAGGGGATGGTTGTGGCTGACTCCCTCATGCAGAAGGGAGAAGGTGCCAACCAACTGTGGATGTCTCCCTTCCCATGGGTTGTGACAAGTCCTCCTAGGCTGGCTAAAACTCATCCCTCTTTTGTTTTCTCCTTATTCACATCTTATCCATCTTCCTAGAACTGTCCATAATTCCTGACTTGTCAGGGGCACCACATTTTCATCCTGTCACAATTCCCCACTCTATAATTTTTAGGAACTTGGGTGGCTTTAGTGCTCTCAGCTGGCCATGCTCCTGCAGACACGCTTCCATCATCCTGTAGACCTCAAGTTTGCTGCCATCTGAGTTAAAAATGTATTAAAGAGCTTGCTTTTTGTTGCAAAGATAAAAGTGGCCGTAGAGTGATTATTCAGGGGTCTGGGCAGTTTCTCCTGGGGGAGGTCCTGGGTCTCTCCTCTAGGGGAGGTGGCAGCCTGTCACACAGGGCGGGTCCCCTGCTCACCTCTTACTTGGGGTTTGCCAAGACTTGGCACAAAATCCTCTTCTCTTCTTGCTCTAGATTCCCTGCCCTGGTGAGTTGCAGTGACAAATGTCTTCCAAATTTACATAACAACAGCAGTTAGCTCCAGGCCCATGATACACCATGTCCCATTAAGCTGGCTAACTCTTCCCCACATGGTTGTTTCTCTTTCTGTGAAAATCACCACCTATGCTCCCAGCAGCAGATTCCTGAACATTCTACCTATCACTTCCAGACTGTAAAGTGATGTTTCTCCCTGGCCCTTACCTGCATCCTTTTACAGGTCCCCCCCACCTTGGGCCACCCCTGTCTCCTGTGGCCTTTGTCACTGCATCAGCCCCTTACCCATTTATTTATTCCCCACATGGTAGAAAGAGTCGTACTTTAACAATGATTCATAAAGCTGGAAATAATTACATAAGAAATACAATGCTCTTGAATAATAAGAAGGTACATGAAGATAAAAGATCATCAGCTTCTCCCTCTTTTTTTTTTTCACATCTGTAGTCACTAATATTATCAGTTCATTGTGTATCTTTCCCACACCTTTTTTTATACACCTATTTAAATATTTTCACAAATTCATATACCTATATGTGCACATTTTTTCCTAGCTTTTACAAAAATATGATCCTGGCTTGGTGCTAGCAGGTCAGTGGTTAGGGTGCCAGCCACATGCACCAAGACTGGTGAGTTTGAACCCTGTCAGGGCCTGTTAAACAATAATGATGACGACGATGACGACAACAACAACAACAAAATAGCTGGGGGCTAAAAAGAAGTAGCCAAGCATTGTGCCAAGTGCTGAGGCAAGAGAATCACTTAAGCCCAAGAGTTTGAGGTTGCTGTGAGCTGTGACAACATAGCACTCTACTGAGGGCTATGTAGTAAGACTCTGTTTCAAAACAAAAACAAAGACCCCAAAATGAGATCCTGCTGTAGGCGATATTCAATGGCTTAATCTCTTTAGATCTAACACATGATTCTAAAAATACACATCACACCATGGCTACACCCATACATTGCTTCCCTTCACCTTTGAAAGACTGAACTCCTTTGTGGTTCTGGCTTCATGCCTGTTTCTTCAGCTTAATGTCAGTCTCTCTTGGACACTCACTCTGGCAATGCTGACTGACTTCCTGCCCCTTGCAGTCCCCTGTCCTGCCTCTGTTCACGTGCTTTCCCATGAACACAGTGCTTTTGTCTGGCTCCTTCCTACTTACCTGTGGGGACTCAATAGAGATGCCACTTCCTCCTGCCCCTAACCCAGTTTGGTTGCCCTTCCTACTCCCAAGACACTTGCCGCATTGCAGGGCCCAAAGCAGTGACAACAGTTCAGTTGTCTGTTTCCTGTGTAGTCTGCAAGCTCTGTCGGGTGGCGGGCCATGTCTGCTTGTGGGGATGAGTGCTGCTTAGTGCTCAGCAGAGGTGTGCAGTGAACACTTGATATGTACTTGAATAGATGGATTAATTAATAATAAACCAAACTCCCAGGAGTTATCCCTAAATCCCCTTCAGTCAGTAATTTGAGTCAGCTTGCTTTCAAAATATAGCTGCAGCCCATATTGACTTACTTCCCCCTTTCCTTGAATCCCTTCATCCCCACATCCCTTCCTTGGATCCCTGAGGAGGTGCTCTCCTAACTGGTCTCTATCTTTATTTATTTATTTATTTATTGAGACTCTTTGTTACCCTAAATAGAGTGCTGTGGTGTCACAGCTTACAGCAAACTCAAGGTCTTGGGCTAAAGCGGTTCTGTTGCCTCAGTCTCCCAAGTAGCTGGGACAACCGGTGCCCACCACAACGCCTGGCTATTTTAAGAGACAAGGTCTTGCTCTGGCTCAGGCTGCTCTTGAACTTGTGAGCTCAAGCAATCCACTCACCTCCACCTCCCACAGTTCTAGGATTACAGGCACGAGCCACTGCGCCTGGCCTATCTATCTTTCCACTGTTGTTTTAAGAGAATACGTTCTATTCTTCTTCTTCACACAGTGGCTAGAAGTATCTTTAAAACGTGTTAATTGGATCATAGTTTCAGCCTCAGATTCTTCAGTGGTGTTCCACTGCACTTGGAATCAAGCCCTAAACCCCTGGCCCACCTTACCTCCTTCTAACTTCCTTTAAAATTAATCAGCATTCCCTAATTTTTTTAATATCCCAGTTGCACTAGCCATTTTACTGTCCTGGAAGGATGCTATGCTTGGTTCTAGCCTGGAAGCTGTTTTATCCACTGTTTCCCCAGACCTTCTTGTGACTGGCTGCTTCTTGTTACTTGGAGATGCGTTCAATGTCATTCCTTGAAGAATTCTGAATTGCTGACAATGTTCACTAGAGTGGTCCTATTTCCCCAGCTGTGCTCCATCCCACATAGCAGTCTTTATTTATTTATTTTAATTTTTTTATTAAATCATAACTGTATACATTGATGCATTTATGGGGTTCAGGGTACTGCTTTGATATACAATGTGAAATGCTTACATTGAACTAAGTAACACATCCATCACTATTATACTCTTTTCTTAATAGTTTTGAAATGTACCATTGCATCATGCATATATGGTTCCCCCCAACACCCTCCTTTCCCCCTCTCTCCTCTTCCCTTCTACTTTCTGGACTATAGTAATGTTTTACTATTCATATGAATGTGTAGGTTATTATATATTGATTTCATAGTAGTATTGTGTACATCGGATACTTTTTTTTTCCATTCATGAGATACTTTGCTAAGAAGAGTGTGTTCCAGCTCCATCTAGGTGAACATAAAACATGTGAAGTCTCTATCTTTTTATGGCTGCATACTATTCCATGGTAATTGTGATTTGTTAATCCATTCATGGGTCAGTGGGCACTTGGGCTTTTCCATGTTTTGGCTATCATGAATTGGGCTGCAATAAACATTCCAGTGCAAATGTCTTTGTTGCAAAATAATTTTTGATCATCTGAGTATATACTTAGTAGAGAAATTGCAGGATCAAATGGTAGGTCTACTTTTAGTTCCTTGAGTGTTCTCCAAACTTCTTTCCAAAAAGGTCATAATAGTTTGCATTCCCACCAGCAGTGTAGAAGTGCTCCCTTCTCCCCACATCCACACCAACATCACTATGCCCAGCTCTCTCAGGAAAAGACCAAACACTCTGAGCTCTACAGGGGGCAGAAATTCAGACCACCATGTGAGGGGAAAAGAGTGGACTGGGAATTTGGACTTGTGGGGGAAAATATCTGTTCAATTTTATGCCTGGCAGGGTGATGTCTAGGTTCATAAGTGGGACCTCCCTGGAGAAAGAGACCTGGAGTTTAGTGGCTCTCTCCAGCGAGGTAAAATGAGAGGTCTTTTGTTCCTTGCTTGTTTGCAGATAGCCTGTGGCAGGCTCCCTGTTTGGAGGAGGGGGGTCTCCCATCCTCTAGTAAATAGGCTTGTTATTTATTTATTTTTATAAGAGGATCAGTTTTATTTACTGGCCGGGAGCTTACAGCATAGAAGAATTCCAAATGGCCATGCTCCCCGACTGGCTTGGTCTTTCCCTTTTTATCGACAGTCAAAACGTTCAGGCTTTGTACCTGGAATTTGTTTTCTTAAAGGCTCTTCCTTGGACTTTCAGCTTGTCAAACTTCTTTCTTGGCTCAGACCCCAACCTTTGGCTTAATAGAGTGGGATTCTGTGCAGTTTTTCTCCCTCTGGTCAGGAGCCTCTGCCCAGGGTTGCTACCAGGCCGCCATCTTCCCTCATTGTGGTTTTAATTTGCATTTCTTTGATGATTAGTGATGTTGAGTATTTTTTCCGTGTGCTTTTGGCCATCTATATGTCTTCTTTGGGAAAATGCCTGCCCAAACAAGTCATTTGCCCATTTTTTTATGGAGTTGTTTGTGTTCTTGTAGATCCTGGATAGTCTTTTGTTGGATACATAGTTAACAGATATTTTCTCTTATTCTGTAGTTAGTCTATGTATGCTTTTGAGTATTTATTTTGCTGTGCTCAATCAATCTTGATTTGTTTAAAATTTTTCCAGAGAAAATGGAGTGAATGGTCATGCATTTCCTTCCCCTTTCACTACCCACAGTCCTGATCAAAGGACACAAAGAAGGATACAGTTGCTTGCTGGTGGTCGCAATAGGACCAGAAGAAACTCTTGCAATAGACTCCTTCCTAGGGGTTTCTAAAGGCACAGAGGAAAGTGTGGGAGAAGTAGATGGTAGGTTTGACTAGGTGGTGAGAGCATCTCTCTTAGGAATCCCCAGTCATTTGGGGAAGTTATTACAGCCAGGAGAGCTGAATCTATCTGAGAGGTCTTACACAGTTGGGGGTTGTCCCTGAGAAAAAAGAAAGCTTGCACATAGGGCACTTCAGACTACATCCCTTCTTGTTCATAAAAAAGATCTAATTGAAAAATGGTGTCATTATTTAGAATATCCTCTGGTGCCCACTGTTCACCAATGGAGAGTTGATACTAAGGCCAGGCCTGGGTGCAGAAGAAAATCATACATTATTTTTTCAGTCCCAATGAAAAACATGTCCCAATGCTTCAGAATACAGCCCAGTGGGGTGTTATGGCAGCAAAGGCCTAAAAATCAGGTATCTAGGAGCCACAGTGGTCCCACCTGATAAACATTCTGTTGGTGAGAAAACATGTTACCAAGGTGGTCTCTTAGAGAGAGAACATTACCCATTTGTGGGAAAGAATAAATGCCCAGTGCTTTAATCAGTCCCACCCTCTGTGTTCCTGGGCTGTCAAAGTGATACTGGATTTTTGATACTGAATTTCCAGGCTCTTGGTCTCCGTGGTTCGAAGAATGAAGCGACGGACCACAGGATAGGTTTTACTCAACAGGTATAAGTGTTACAGCTCTTATAACAAGTCAAACCTCCTTGTAGAGTAGGATTAGCAGTAAGATAGGTTTTATAATCTAAGTGTTACAGCTCTTACAAAGGGGTGAACCCCTTTGCATGTGTTTACAGCTCTTACAAAGGGGCAAACCCCCTTGTGAGTGTTTATAGCTCTTACCAAGGGGCAAATCCCCTTGTGAGTGTTTACAGCTCTTACAAAGGGGCAAATCTCATAGAGCAAGATACAAGTGTTACAGAGCCAAACCTCTTTGCTCTTCTGTTCTTTCTCCTGAGATCTGCCGAGGTCTGTGCTCAGGGTCTCTAGCTTATATAGGGGCAGTTGTCCAATGAGCTTTTGGGTCTTGAAAACAGACTAATCATGAGTAGGTTTTGAAAACGGACCAATCAGGGATGCACTGGAGGAATCGCCAGAAGTCCCTGTGAGGAGACAGCACGGCGCCAGTGTCTTTCCCCGCCCGTGTCCGGTTCTTTTGGCTACTGGAGCCTCTGTTAGGGGAGGGAAGCTCCCCCCGCTTGCCTATGCTCCAGCCTGCTGGTTCCTCTGCCAGCTGCCACCACCAACACCGCCAAGACGGAGGCGGCAGGTCCTCTAGCCTCGCTCGGCTGAGCTGGCTGGGGTGCCACTTGTCTGGTATCAAAACCATCCTTTGACCAACCCAAGAAGCCTTCCATCTAAACAAAAGGAAGTGTCCTTGCAATGCTTGGGGAAGAATCCCTGAGGAGAGTGGCCTCCCAGCCCATGTCCTCCTCTGGACTTAGCCACAATTACAAAGTGTAGCACATTGTATTGGTAGGCTCTCCTGTGCTTGCTACTTGGGGCAGCACAGCTTGAGAAATCAGGTATCTGGAAGCCTGGTCCCACCTGATGCAAATGCATGTTCTGTCCTTTTTCTTTAACTGCTACTGATTAGGTGCCTAACAATAAAAGTGGGGATGAGCCCTGCCCTAGCACGGTGCTTGCACATGTAACCCTTTATAATTTTTACAAGCTTTTTAAAAATTCCCAGTGGCAACGGAAAATAGGCTTTCTATCATGAGCAGGTCTTAAAAGCTATGTTTTCCAAATTCCCTTTCTTCCTCTAAAGTTAGCAAGGCAACAATTAAACTCAGTTACAAACCAGAGTTGAGAGACATAGAAACTTTCGCATTAGAATTAGTTACAACTTGGCTCAGTGCCCATAGCACAGTGGTTATGGCGGCAGCCACATATACTGAGGCTGACAGCTTTGAACCCAGCCCGGGCCAGCTAAACAACAATGACAACTGCAACAAAAAAAATAGCTGGGCATTGTCGCAGGCACCTGTGGTCCCAGCTACTTGGGAGGCTGAGGTAAGAGAATAACTTAAACCCAAGAGTTTGAGGTTGCTGCGACCTGTGATGCCACAGCATTCTACTGAGGGCAACAGAGTGAGACTCTGTCCCCCCCCCCCAAAAAAAGAATCAGTTACAACTAGCCAAAGTGGTACAGATAAATTGAAGTTTGGGACCATGGAAAATAAGAGCAAATGGTGAAAGAGCTGGGAGAGCACATTTTTCAGAAGGCCGTCCAGTGCAATGGGGTCAGAACCATTGCTGGGGACCCTAAGACCTCTGGGTGCTACTTCTGTGCTTGACTCTCAACCAGAGAAAAGGAGTGGATGCAGAACAGGTTCAAAAGCCTTCTAACGTTCCCTTCAGCTCCTTTCTTTTGGAGCCAGGGGGAATTAGAAAGTTTGTTCCCCAACACCCTCTCACCCATGACCTGGAGGTCGGCAGCCGCACTGTGCACTTTTAGGGGCTAATGGACATCTGAACTATCAGTCTCCATTATTATGATTATAGAGAAAAACAGGATAGAGGTAAATGGTCCCATTGTTACCACAGATCTTCTATCCCAGATGAGCTCCCCCAAATTTGTTACCAGAATTTCTTTTTTCAGTAGGTCCTTGGTCTCAGAGATTTGAAGAATGAATCCATGGACCACACATAAGTGCTAAGACAGGATTTATTGTACAGAAAGAATATAGAAAAAGCACCAGAGCTCCTGGCAGAGGGAAAGACTTAAGTCAGGAAATCTCTTCTTGGGTCCTTTGTCTAGGGGGATATATATGTATCCTAATAGATATGTATCCTTATAAATGAATGGACACAATCCCTTCTGCTAGGGGCAAACTGTCAGGCCTAGGAAACTTACATGAAATTGACCAGGCCTGGGAAATGAGGAGTTCTAGTTCAGTGGCAAGTGCAAGGGGAGGGAGACAGAGGCCAGGGGCAGAGATACTATGAAGCTCCCTGAGCTGGCAACCTGGAGGTGTCTCCTCAGCAATTGTCTGGCCCCTCCTGTGGTCGCTATGCCTACCCTCCAACTGCTGGCTCCACTGCCTTCCCCCCCGCCACACCCCCCAGAGTGGAAATGGCAGGTCTTCCCCTCAGCTCTGGCAGGGCTGTCGGGAGCACCACCCACCCTGTATCAAAATCTAGCAGTCTTTAGGAGGAGTCCTTAGGGTTTGCTAGGCGTTAAGATCATATCAGCAAACAAAGCTAATTTGACTTCTTCTTTTTTAATATGCAGGCCCTTCATTTCTTTCTTTTGCTTAATTGCTCTGATTAGAGCTTCCAGTTCTATGCTGAATAGAAGTGGTCAGAGTGGGCATCCTTGTCTTTTTCCAGTTCTTAGGGGCCATACATGCAATTTTCCCCATTCAGTATGATGTATGTTTTCTATAGTTTTAAGGTCTGTTTCTTCTATGTCAAACTTTTTTGAGGGTTTTTATGAATGGATGCTATCAGATGCTTTTTCTTCATTTACTGAGATGATCACATAGTTTTTGATGTTAATCATGTTTATGTGGTGACTTACATCTATTAGTTTGTGTATGTTGAACCCTCCTTGCATCCCTGGGATGAAACCTTCTTGACTGTGGTGAATTAACCTCTTGATGTGCTGTTAATTGGATTCAGTTTGCTAGTATTTTGTTGAGGAATATTTTATTCAACAGAGATATTGCTCTATAATTTTCTTTCTTTCCTTCCTTCCTCTTTCTTTCTTTCTTTCTATATTTAGTTCAACAGAGATATTGCTCTATAGTATTCTTTTTCTCCTTTCTTCCTTCCTTTCTTAGACATTCTCAAGCTGTCACCCTGGGTGGAGTGCCATGGCATCACAGCTTACAGCAACCTCAAACTCTTGGGCTTAAGAAATTCCCTTGCCTCAGCCTCCCAAGTAGCTGGGACTACAGGCACCTGCCACAATGCCCAGCTATTTCTATGTTGCAGTTGTCATTGTTATTTGGCAGGCCTGGGCCAGGTTCGAACCCGCCACCCTCAGTGTATGTGGCTGGTGCCTTGCCAACTGAGCTACGGTCATTGCCTATAGTTTTCTTTTTGTTGTTGTTGCACCCTTTCCTGGCTTGGTATCAATGTGACGATACTGGCTCTGTAAAATAAATTAGAGAGTCTTCCTTCCTTCTTGAGCTTTTGGAAAAGTTGCAGAAGGATTGGACCAAGTTCTTCTTTGTAGGTTTGGTAGAATTCGCCTATGAATCCACCTGGTCCTCAGCTTTTGTTG
>CAUYQV010165923.1:0-42575 GCA_963574575.1 Galagoides demidoff | reverse complement strand
GATCAAGCAGTTCTCCTGGTGAAGGACTGGGACAGGGGCTTGGTTTTGAAAGGGTGGGGCTCCTCTCCCTATCTCAGCCGGCAAGGGGAGGGAGAGTGGACTGGAAACTCAAAATGGCAGTGCGAACACCAGTTCTACTTTTCTGCCTGGGGGAGGGTGTTCCGAGTCTCAAGTGGGTTCCTCCAGGGTAGCAAACTTCCCTGTTGGCAGCTCTCACTCATGGAGTGAGAGAATAGGTCCTCAGTTTATCAGTGGCCTGTAGCAGAGACTCCGAGTAGCGGTTGAAGAGGAAACAAAGGAAAAGCACACCTTTCCTGGGGGAGGGGATGGGCACTATTCCTTTGGGGTGGTTTATGTACTTGTGGATTGTCCTCTAGGAGTCTCCGCCTGTCTCACTCTTCTCTCTCAGCTGGGCTCCCAATTTTTGACTTTGTTGGAGGTTTCTCTGGACTTTATCCTTTCCTCTGAACAGGAGCTTCTGTCGGAGACTGGTGCCTGTCGGCCATCTTGACCCCTCCTAGCCCCTCCCTTGTTCTCTTTCCTCCTTTCTTAAGCCTATTCTTTTGCCCATCACAAGTATATACAAGTCTAATAATTAGAAATCTGTTCTGTGCATGCCATTTCAAATTTTAATAGCATTTTTGAGTGCATAACATTTCTGCTTAGCATACAAGCATTAGCTGTGACTCAAACTTGAGCCATGGATAGACAAAGCATGCATTCAAATCAATTTTCTTTTTGCCCATACTCTTTATTGTTGTGTCTTTCCAAAATTCATATTTTGAAGCCTTGACTTCCAATGTAAATGTATTTTGAGATAGGTCCTTTAAGGAATTAATGTTAAATGAAGTCATAAATGTGGAGCCCTAACCTAACTGGACTGTGTCATTAAGAAAGGAAGAGACTCTCGGGACTCACGTGCTCAGAGGAAAGGGTGTGTGGGGATGCGGAGAGAGGATGTCACACATAAGCCTCTTCAGAAGCCAACCCTGCTTCTGATTTTAACACTTTTAGTTTCTAGAGCTGTGATAAAACAAATTTCAGGTGTGTAAGCCAGTCAGTGCATGGGATTTGTTATGGCAGCCCTAATAGACACACATAAGGTTTGAGTCTGAAGACATGATTTTAGTGGAATTAGACTTGAACATTTCAAAGTGGTACACTGGATTCCAATCAGCATCACTGTCAATATATAACTGATTCATCCTTGTTATCATGGCACCTGGGGGATAGAAGTTAAACACTGATTTTAGTGGAAATGTAGTTAAACCTTTGGCCCATGGTTCATAAGTACTAGGCAAATAAGTCAAAAACACTTGTTCAAAATCTTATGTAAGGTACACTTTGGGGTCTACATTTGTCCTGAGAACTCTGCATCCGGAGATCTAGACCATTTCAACCTCTGACTTAGGACTAATAGTGATTTGATCAGAAACTGTAAATATTCATGACTTATCCTTAGTTAAGAGGGCACATGGTGTAAAACAATCTATGTAGTTTGGGGTTTCAAGGTGGTTGTTGACAATTGCTTTGGTAGTGATTTGTTTTTTGAAACTAGAGTCTCTAACCTCATTAATTTAGCTGATCCATAGAGAGTACATATTGAAAGTCAACTTCAGCTTCAAAATGATAAACAATTAAAAATATAAATTGTAAATTATATTTCACATGTATTAATACAACAGAAATCAGAGTGTTACATGATGCAAATTTAAGTTTCATCTAGTACTTGGTAATAGGCAATAGGTTTTGGCTGACTTATGCACATATTCACAACCATGCACACATAGGAGATGGCCTCTAAAAAGCTACTCTGCAGGGGACTGCATTACGTGGGATTTGGTTGGAAAGCAAGGCCACTAGGAGTATTGTTGGAATAAGAGATTTCTTATAAGAATTAGATCTGATGCAAAAGTGGAAGGAACTGGGGGAGTATAGCTCAGAGAAGGAATTAGAGAATCCAGGAGTCTCTAGCCAGTAAGCCTGAAATACTGACCCAGATGGACAAGCAAGAGCTTGCAGGGAAACCTGAGAAGGCGGCACACTCAGTTGCCACAGTGGGTTCATGGAAAAGTCTTTGGGAATCTGTTGCTTCTGTGTGATGACCACCACCGAGGACCATAGCTGAGCATCTGGCATTGTGCCTGGGGGCCACTGTTGGCTGCCAGAGCCATCAGCTGAGAGATGAGCTGAGCAAGGGAGAGAAGAGAGTGAGGACAAGCTGGGACCCGCCCAGAGCTTGGCATCTGTCTGCTAACATGTCCAACCACGATTTCCTTCCAGGAGTAAAGGCTGCTGCTTTAATTCTGCCTTCCAAATCTTGTACAAGTTTCTCTTTGGCCAACTTGAACCTGAACTCTTTAGGGTTCTCAACCAAGTTGACACCACCCACACAGGACTGTATAGGACTATCATTTTCTAGGGGTCTTTGTGAGAGAGACAAGTTAACGCTTGTGGTGTAGAACTAGCATCATTCTAGCGGTGTTATTTGAGGGTTATGAAAGGTGTCCTTGTGGCAAATATCCCCTGTATCAGCCAACCTGTCTTTATTAGCATGTATGTTGGGTTAAGGTATTAAATCTATAAAAATACTTGGTGAGAATGCAAAATTTAAGAGAACTAATACGTTAATAAAACTATTTCGTCATTTATATAAATGTATTATTTTGTCACCATGATGGTCTAATATGAGAGAAGCTTTGTGTAGAGAAGATGGCAAAAGCTCCAGTGTTATTCCAGAGGATTAGGCAGAGTTGAATATCCTGCTGGGAGCCTCTAAAGATTCAGGGAGTTCACAAGTGGAGAAGAAAGAGTGTAAAAGTGTGGGATTAACTTCTTTACTACACTGCTCCAGGATGCAATCACAAATGGTACTTGTGAGGTGTTCATATTCATATTTATGTTCATGAAGTTAACCCTGGGATCATTTTCATTTTGAAAAGGTATATAATAAAGCAATAATTTGTTCTTTAGTTCCTGGAAAATCAACTTACTTTTTTAAGTTGCCAGGTTTCCATAGATAACTGTTTTAATTTAGCTTTTCCTGACTGTGCTATAAATCAAACTTTAAGACCAGGGTGTCTACAAAATGTTCTTTCTTTCCTGTCTCTTCCCTTCTTTTCTGATGTGGCTCTTAAAATGCAGAGGTGATTTCTGTCTCTGACCTCTGGCAAACTGTGGTCTCCTGCAAATTGGCTTGGATGCTCTCCTTCAGATGAGCAAGATTGCAGAGACCGGGAACCCGCAGGCAGCTATTTGTGCTCTGGTGACAGTGAGATGTGATGGACAGGAGCAAGACCAGGCAAACACTATTGATTGGCATCAAGGACATTTGGGGTGAGCAAGTTCTTCTAGGTTAAACCTGAGAAGCAAGGTAAATTAATAAGGAAAATAGACAGTCATTTCTACCTGCAGGCACCAGGGGCGCTTCAGCCAGGCTGCTAAAAGGTTGCAGCTCACCTGCCGTGGAGACAGCCAAGAGTGAGGTTAAAAATAATTTGTTTTCAGACATGGTTTAGATACGTTCTACTCTATGGTGACAGAGGAGCGCTTCGTTTTCTCTCGTGCTCTCCTACCCTGGAGGCCTTAGTTGGCTTCTCACACGCACACGTTCTCTCTTTCTACAAACATGCAGAAGCAATCAATCAACCAGTTTAGGAAGACCCAGCCAGCCCAACACGAAGTCGATGGGCTGTTAATAGAAGTATAACTACCTGTCAAAACAGGGAAAACATATCTGTGATGGTGACAAAGGGCAAATCAATTTAAGAAGAGATTTTTTTTTCTTCTAGAAACATAGATATGGAGTACATGGATGTCTGCGGGTGTCTGTAACTGTGAATAGAAACCCTATACTTGGGCTGCTGAAGCTAAGATTAGGTCAATGACTCTGGGAGAGCACACTGAGCCCTGTTTCTCTTTTTCCAGGTGGTTTGTCTGGTAACTGTAACAATTTGCTCTGTAATAGACGGTAACAGGGAGCGGGTGCCTGAAAACACATTTTAATAATTATGTTATCCCAAGTTAAGTTTGTACTGTTCATTAAGTAAATTACATTCCCACAAGCCTTGCATTTTCATGTTTCTTATGTGTCTCATTTTAGACAAGGAGCTGCTCTCTGGCAAGGATGTCTGTCTGGCCAACTATTATCTTGTAAGTCAGCTCGATCACTTCCAGAGGCCTCATGAAGCTGCTGGCATTGTGACTTTTACTTAAAGCAACTTCCGTGTTCAGGCTTAGTTTCTTTAAAAAGAAATCTTAATCATGAGTACAACTGCCAGGTTCAACCCATTTCACATCAATAAAAGAGTCTTTTGAGGTCAAGAATTTAATTTTTTAAAAAACCTAATATGCTGAATTTAGCTCAGCACCATGGATATTCTGCAAAACTAACCAAAAGTAATCCCATGTTGCAAGAGAATCTGTCATTGCAATTAGAAAACACACTGGGCGGCACAGTCAGCAGGGCAGAATCACACCCACCCCTGGTGAGCACAGTGCTGCTCCCTGGCCGGAGAGGAGCCACGGGGGAGTCCAAGTGGAGGTTGAGAAACACGTTTGAATCAGGCGTACCTGCCTTCTGGGCCACTGCCTCCACTTATCTGTGTAACTTAGGGAAGCCCCTTACCCCTTCCAAGCCCAGGTTTCTAATTCAGTGCCATGGGCCGCAGGTGGTGCTGATTTCATGAAGTTGTTGACATATAAATCCAAGATCCCCAGGTGCAAAATGAAGGGTACCTGTGACATCGTTCGTTTCTGTAATTTTCTTTCTACTTAAGACTGGCCCAGGGAGAGGATAATCCAACTGGCTATTTTTTTTTCCAGGAAGCCAGGTGAAGGCTTCCCATGCTGTGTTTAAATTAACAGATGGATAAGGAGAACCATGTCCACCCCCCCACGTCTATACTCTCCTCTCTTGTCACATATTGTCATTGTCATCTCTACTTTTAGAGAACCGTCTCAGTCCTTGGCTCTCACTGCCTGGGAGACGAGGGAATGAGGCCAGTCCAGTGCCCTTGCCTTGTGTTTTCTGGTAGTGGCTTTTTGTCCAGTGTTGAGGGCTAGCAATTTGTCCTCTGGCCTCAACCTGGCCTTGTAGACTGCAGCTGTCATGAGCATGGACTCATCTTCATCCCCATTCCCACAGTGGCTGAGAAATAAAAGAAAGAACAGGTTTTAATTATTTTCCAAGAATGCTAGATAGTAACAAACGACATTAAAAAAAAAATAATCTGGGCCAACATCTCTGGCTTTGGGATTTTGTGATGTGGGCTAATCTTACTGGAGTTAGATGATATCTCAAAGTAGTTTTGATGTGCATTTCTCTAATGATTAAGGATGATGAGCATTTTTTCATGTGTCTGTAGGCTGTGCGCCTGTCTTCTGCAGAGAAGTTTCTCTTCAAGTCCCTTGCCCACCCTGAGATGGAAATGTTGGCATGGATGTGGAGAAAAGAGAACGCTTCAACATTGCTGGTGGTGGGAATGCAAACTAATGTGTTCCTTTTGGAAAGATGTTTGGAGAACACTTAGAGATCTAAAAATAGACCTGCCATTTGATCCTACAATTCCTCTACTAGATATAAATAAGCTTCACATTAAGGTACCTGTTATTATCTACAAAAAGTTTAGATTCAAAACAAGGAGAATATGCACTATAAAAACTGTTTCTGAGCAGTGCCTGTGGTTCAAAGGAATAGGGTGCTGGCCCCATATACTGGAGGTGGCAGGTTTAAACTCAGCCCCAGCCAAAAACTATAAAAAGAAAAATTTCTTTCATTTTGATGTCATTACAGATACTTCAGTTTGAAGTGTTACATTTTGTATGACAGTAGGTAAGTATCTTTGAATTTAACTGAAGATAGCTCAAATGTTTCTCTATGATATTTTGATATATTAATTAATGGTATTTTAATTAAAGTATATAATACTTCGGTCAATATAGAAAGAAGCAAAAGCAAATCAAGGTAGTTGGCAAAGGCCTAAATATGAGACACATGACAACCTCATAAAAAATGACACTGTACAGACCGTGTCTATGAGCAGATCTTGCATGAGTCTTTAACTTCCCTGAGCCTCCCTCTCTCCATCTGTAATGTTTCAACAGTATCTACTCTGTCGAGCTCACAAGGCTATTGTGAGGTCAAGTGAGATTATGCAAAAGCTCTTGGCAAACTGAGAAGCACTGAAGAAATAAATGGTACTATTTTAGGCCAAAATAACTGAAGTTTCTGATAGTTTCTCTAATAAAAAAGTTGTGGACTGTTCTTTTTGCATTCACCTGAAGACTCTCAGTTTTGATCCAGTAGCTAGTTATGGAATAAATGGAGTAAAAACTTATGCAAAGAAAAATTCTCTAAGTGTTATCGTCAAGAATTTTATAAAGTAGCTTGCTGTAAGTATGGAACTACTGCATAATAGGACTCAAGATACTGCTTAACACTTTCAAAAATAAAGAAGGGGCTGACTTTTCAGAAACCTTGGCTCCTGGCCATTCCTCAGTCTCCCCTAGAAAGATCACCATCGCTCTCACCATCTTCTCTTGTTCAGTATACTCGGTACCATTAAAAGATCTCTTATAACAGCTTAAGAGTTTTAAGAATATAAAGGAACCAAGTTAAATGTTGGTACATTACTCAGTTTGCACAAATATGAAATGGCTCAGTAATCCCTACCATGTTTTTCTATTTTTTTTTAGTCCACAATCTCTTCCTCTACATATAAATTGTTCTTGGTCAGCTTTTTCCAACCTATGTTCTGAGGAATACTAGCTGGCTGAGATATTAACAGGTGAAAAATATCATATGAAGTAAGATGGAAATATGCAGGGTAAGATAAGTTTGTATACTGTAGAATCTCACACTCTTTGATGTACTAATTGCACTTTCTAAAGAGAAATTGAGTGTATAGAATTTCCCAAACTCATCCAACCATAGAATTCCTTTTTTTCCTGCAAAATATCTAAAGGGGCTAATAGTTCTTAGAATATACTTTGGAAGATGCTATTTTGGCCAATTCATCCTGGTCTTAAACATTTCAGGACTAATTCCAACAATGGTTACCTTTTTAATTACTGAAGGAGAAGAATCATTTTGCTTATAAAGTCAACTACCATAATAACCTCCCAGATTCCACTCCATAAGTATCCTTCCTAAAGCAACTAAGAACTGAATTTTCTTTACTACATATTGAGAAGTTATTCTTGTGTTAATGAGAATTATGATCTTTTAAAGAAAATCCTTATATTCCTCCCCTAAACATTAAAAATGCAAAGATCTAATTCTAGATCCCAGGACCTAGAATGACAATTACTTTGAGGAAATTTGAGAGTATTTTACTGTAACATCACTGCAATTAGCACTAGCAGTAATAATAATAATAATAACAATAATTACTAGTGGTGGTTACAGTAGCAGTATTGGCTAAGCACTTATTTTTTCATTTTAATCCTTACATCCCCTCTTATGAATTTAGGACCTAGTACTACTTCCGAGGTAAAGCTAAGTGCACTGAGGTTTACAGAGATTAACTGCCTTGCCGGTGATCACACAAAGGAGGAAGGGCAGAACCTCAAATTCATATCTGACCCTTCACTCTATGTTCTTAACCACTACATAATTCCATTTTATGTTCCAGTGATGAAACAAATTTAGGTTACATTCTTGTTATTATATAGGAAAATTATATAAATCCAAACTGATTGGAATTGGGCTTTGGATTTCCTTTTGGTCAAATTATCATTCCCAAAGAATATAATTTATTTTAAGTTTTTTAAAAAGAAAATAGACTGCTATTTACTAATGATAGGTTGCTAGGGTTTTAAAACAGAAGAGATTTTTAAAAATCTGCATTCAAGGTGAAGACATTATCTGTGGTTTCTGCCATAATAGCAAAACGTTGGTACTCTGAAATTCGTTTCTCAAAGAAATTCGTTTTTCCTTGCAAAGAAATGTTTTCCATAAAATAAAAGGGATTTTCTGCCTGGAAAACCTTTGAGAATCCAAGTTCTACAAGTCATCTGTTAGCCACAAACTCAGTGTACTGTGTCATCAAAATACAATTCATTCCAACGAGGCCAACTGGTAAAGCTTCTGTTAAAAACTCCTGCTCAATTTTGACAGCCTCAATAATGATCTCCCTGACTCTCTCTTCTGAAGGCTTATTTACTAAGTATCGAAATATCAGGTAAGCAAAGTCACAGTGCAGACCTTCATCTCTGCTGATAAGTTCATTGGAAAAAGTGAGTCCAGACATAAGAACTCTCTTCTTTAGCCAGAATATAGCAGAAAAAGATTCTGAGAAGAAAATTCTTTCTACAGCAGCAAAGGCCACCACTCCTTCCCCAAAAGTGGATTTTATATCTGCTATCCATCACAAGGTCCAATCTGCTTTTTTCTGAACACATGGCATTGTTTCAATCGCATTAAATAAAAATTCCCTTTTCTTGGGATCTCTGATGTAAGTGTCTGTTAGCAAACTGTACATCTCTGAGTGAACATTCTCGATGAGAATTTGTGAACCTCTGGAACCTGCACCTCCTGACTGAAACGTTCCACCACGTTTTCATTTACAATTCCATCACTGGCTGCAAAAAAGGTTAAGATGTGATAGACCAAATATTTCTCATCTGATTTAAGCTTGTTCCAGTGAGGGAGATCCTTTGATAAGTCAACCTCTTCTGCTGTCCAGCCGGATGCTTGTGCCTGTTTGTACATTTTCCAAGTATCAGGGTAGTGGATTGCAAAGATGGCACAGTGGTGAGAACTCTTCCTTAAGAGTGTCTCTTCATTTGACTTCACTTCATTTTTGTTGGCACCTGAAGATAACGAACGGTTCATCCAACGTGGCTGACCTTTCCGGGTCACCCACCTTGAAGATTCCACCAGAGCTACGAGCTAGAGGACTTATGGCCACTGGCCAACTCTCAGGTGGCCCCCAGGTCCGCTTGGTCCACGGTGCCCCCAGCTCTGGAGACACGTTCACCTCAGCCTACTCACATCTTTTCTTTCAGTTAAATATTTTTAGCTTTTGTTCAAAATATATTTATTTTTATAAATGATTTATATGTATCACTACATTATTACGACTGAATACATCATGAAACATATGAACATAAATATTTTAAAAATATAAATTGAAGGTAAAATGAACAATTTTTATTTTAGTTATTAACGCTTTAAAATACTTTTTGGCTGCCTTATAAAAATGATGATAAATGAAAGTAATGTTAATGCATATGTTCAATTATATTCAAAAATCTTGGATTAACACTTAGTGGTACAGCTGTTCGAAGGTGTCATTTCCGGATTAGTTTTCTTTAACATTTGGTTAGAATGGTGTGACAGCCAACAGTGATCTCTCAAAGATATTAGTACTCAAATTCAAGTAGAAGAAGTATGTTGTTGGTTTCATTTACAAATTGTGGTAAATTGTTTTTCAAATCCATCCAACAATGAAGCAAAAGTTTTTCCCTTAATTCACCAGCTGTGGTCCCGCCTCCCTGCTGTCAATTGCTGTCAACATGCAGATGGATTTGAAGGTGCTCTGTTCTCCTATTTCACACACTGTGTGCACAGCTGTTAGAATTGCTCACCTGGACATTTGTAACCAGGTTAGGAATTGTAATTAAGTTTAAGCACCTATACTTAGCAGTTCTTGAAGGTAAGGCATACCATTTCCAGCAACAAAAATCATGTGCCAGCAAAAGCGTTTGAGTTCAAGATGTTCTTTCTGAAGCACTAGTTTCTCCCTTAAAGAGGCTCTTCCCCAACCCCACACTGTCACTTTCCTCTGGAAGGAACATGTTTTGTGCTTCTGGTTGGAAGATACATGTATCCCAGTGACAGGCTGAGTCTCTCTCTGTGGCTTTCAGCTCCTTTGTGGCTGGCTGAGAGAGCAGGCTGGACATAGGGAGACACTCGCCTTGGTATATTAATGTTTTCTTCTATCTCAGCATTTTAGAAAGGTCTGTTCACTTCATTTGTTCATTTTGTGATGGTTGGTTCAGCTGAAAGTATTCAGTGTAACCTGTTACTCCAGAGTGCTGGCTACGTGAGCGTCAGAAAGTGCTCAGGTAAACACAAGACTGAGGAGTCCCCTGTTGCATCCTCCAAATGAGTGCACTAAGTATTAGGAATCCTTAACTACTTTTTACATTTTTAGATGAATACAAATACACATTTGTATTAGCCCATCTTGCTAATCCCCTAGGCACCCACATTTTCCTTTGGCGATACTAGAAAGTGACCACAAATTACTAAGTTGGGGGAAGCTGCCACAATCAGGTTTAATTTGTTTTTGGATTTCATTTTGTGGCTTTGAGCCTAGACATGTGCACTCTTTATGCACTATTCTGAAGTTTTTAATGGGAACATATTCAAATAAATGAATGATTTGGTTTTTCATAACATTATTCAAACATCTTCAGAATAGGCAACCACTCTGGGCCTCAAGAAGACCTGGCTGGCCTCACTGGAATCTTAATGCTTCTGAAATTCTGTGATAGCTCCAGGACTTTTGCTCTTTAGGTTGGGGAATAAGGTGCTTTGGGTACAAGGAGAGGACTGAGGTGACTTAAACACTTCATCATAGAAAGAAGAATAGTTGTGTTCTGAAAGAGACAGGGCAAATGCTTTTTGTGACCCTGTTAAAAATGGAAGATTTATGAGAAAAAAAGTATCAGCTCTGACTCTATATTAAAAGAAGAGGAGAAGAATATGAAAAATGAGAAATGACTCTCCAGTAAGAATTGCTTGAGAAGTTATGCCCTTTTTAAGCCTTAATGAAAAATTCTTGTGTGTTTTCTCTAAATATAAGCATATGAAAACAAAGAACTGGCCACTGACCTTGAAAAAAGGAGAGAAAAAAATAGAGCTGGTCCCTTAGAAATAGAAGTTGTCAAAGCAAAGGCCACCTATGTGAAATCTAATAATAATTTTGGATGAAAGTGCTGTGGTTGTTTATTTTGCCGACTACGTACACAGTACACAAGGGATTTCGCCCCTTGTTAAGCCTGTAGAATTACTTTTGAGAGAAAAATTGTCACTATCTATTTAGGAAATAATTATGTAAAAAGTTTTGCTTCACTTCATACTGTTTCCAATTGCTATAATTGTGTGAGTTTAGAAGACAAAATAAATGAGAAATTTTACAGAGCACTGTGTAGTTGCAAATGGCTTACAGGATGGCATCCACATCTGGAACCATACCTCCCAAACTCTTGCATGGTTCAAAAATATGTTTCATGTCTTGGGAAAAGGACTGTAGAGCTATGCAGAATATCAAATTGGAATCTTAACCAAGGTACCAAGATATGATCAATGTCAGACACTGGAGTGAGCTGTGGGACAGAATGTCTGTTTGGAATTTCAAAGTGCATTTTAAACTCAGCTTTATGGCTCTTCAATCATATAGTTGCTGTGGGTACAGAAAAGAGGTGCTGGGTGGATTGTGAGTTTTGACTTCTCCATCGTCAAGAAGGCTGGGTAGGGGGTGCCTGCCTCTTGTGTTGGCTGTCAACAGGACACTCAGAGACCCTGAAATTGCCCTTGTGGTGAGCCAGGCACCTTGTATGGCATCTGCCTCCTGCCTGGGGAATCCAGAATATGAGGGATTTACCATCCCACTCTGAATCCAGCACTGGAGGGAAGAATGATTTCTGACACATTGGGATAGCTTATGTCCCTGGAATTTTAGATAAAGAATTTGTGGATATTTCCCATGCTAGACTTGAACAATGAGTGGAAGAGAATTGATGTGCCTGTCTTAGGTCCTGTTTGATAGTGTTGATTCGAGGGGCAATGGCACCCCAGTGGCACCCCAGCAGAAGGAGCAAGCTGGAGGTCACTGAGGGAGTCCCAGCAGCAGAGTGGAGGTGCATGGCTCAGTCCAAGAAGGGTCATGGAGGGCTGCAATACTGAGATGCCCTGAAGAGCTCTCAAATGGGCCTTGAAAACATGACCTTTGTTTAAAGGTTGTACAGGCCCGAAGAGCAAAAAGTCATCTTGCAACTCTACCAATCAAACAAAAACTTTCCATCCTCCCTGCCTCTTCCCTCCCCACCATGACAGTACAGTAAGGTGAAGGGCAAGGCTTTGGAAGTCTAAGACAGGAGTAGGTGTGGGGAAGATGGGCCAAGGTGATTTAGGCCTGTGTTTGTGACCTCAAGTCATGGTCATATTACAAAATTGACCCTCCAACCCAGGAATATTTGGTAACCTGACAATAAATCAAGAAATACTGAGACTACTCTAAGTTTCATCTGGGGAATAGAAGAACTTTTCCTTCACTGAATACATTTTGTGGGAGAGGCAGGTGTAAAGATACTTGGTGATTATATTTCAGTTCTTCCTGTGGCATCCTGGTCACAGAGCCCCTGCGTCCCTCTGGGCCTCTACAACAGAAGTGAAAGAACATGGCAAAAGCATTGTCCTCAGAGATCTAGGGACCAAGGAAAGGCTGGTGCACACTGTTTTGACCCCTTCCTCTGGCTGCAGGGGGAGCTGGAGGCAGAGGGAGGGTGTGATTGTGGAGTAAGCAGAGGGGACCATTGCTTTTGGTTTGTGCAGTGGAGTACTATGACTGGAGTGTTTGTTCCCCCCACCCCCAATTTTTGTGTCAAAATCCTAATGCCAAGGCAATAGTATTGCACTGGGCCCTCTGAGAGGTGATTAGGTTGTGAGTGAGAAGTCCTTGTGAATGAGATTAGCAATCTTATTAAAGAGGCCCCAGAAAACTGTCTTTACCTTCTGCTGTGGGAGAGCACAGTGAGAAGTTGCTATCTATGAACTGGAACATGGGCCCTCACCACACACTGAATCTTCCAGTGCTTTAATCATGGACTCTTCATCCTCCAGAACTGTGAGAAATACACATTTGTTGTTATAAGCCACCTGGTTTATGGTGTTTTCTTTAGCAGCCTGAATGGGCTGAGATAAGGAATGTTCAACAGCATCAGTTGGTCTCCTCATCAATGAATCATTAAAGGGCTGGCAGAATGATTAAAAGGCAGGCTGAAGGCTGGCTGCATCTGAGAATTGAGGTGCAATGCAAGTAGTTTGTCCCCCACCTTTTACATATGTCCATTGCAAAGACAACCTCTTTCAGTATCACCACATGCGTAATTTTTATTTCTTGCATAAGGAAGCGAGGAAAGAAAGTAAGAAGCACAGAAGAACATAGGCATCAGTTGTTTGTAAGCCAGGGAAAGTCACAGAATCTTACCAACTTAGGGTGGGAGTCTAGTGAGACTCACTACAGCACAGGGATTTAGGTGGCAGGTTTTGGAGTCAAGTTGTCTGGGATCTTGGATAAGTATAGACTGTTGTATCCTCACCTATAAAAAGGGCCAACTATCTCATAGAAATTAAAGATTATCTCCGTAGAGGGCTTGTTGTTGTTCTCGGTACTTGATAAGTGTGAAGAAATTGTCAGCTAAGATTGTTAGTGTTGTACCCTATTCCATAGAGTTGATTCTTGTCATGCCTAATATCTTTTTCTATAAAGTTGCCATGAACACTGAACTAGCAAATATTGAACCATTGATCTTACTGGAAACATAGGGTTAGGCCTGCAAGCCTGTGGTCACAGTAATTTTGTCAATTGGTGAATACATAACTTTGTATTATGCGTGTTTCTGTTTAAAGGCACCTTATTTAATATATAAGCACCTTGTTAATATTGATCATTAACATCAGACTGTTACCTGGAGAACTGCAACTCGTGCCTGAGTGAGGACCCAGCACATGTGTCTTCTCTGTAGGGCACATTCTTGTGCTTAGGAGCACCAGAGAGCATGCTGGCATTGCATTTGGGAGCCATTTTCCACAATAAAATCCACAATAAAAGGTCCCAAAGTAGAAAAACTGTGGCACTCAGACTGTAAGAAGGACACTTGTGTACAGTGTGAGCGCTGGAACAAGAAGGCAGAGCCTACCTTGTTTGACCTCAGCTAGAAACACTCATGTTGAGCAACTCAAATTGTTTACCACTCTGTACATCTGTGAATGTCAGCGAGAGCCTCAGGGAATTGATTGAGGGGGCAAATAAATTTTAGTGAGTAGGCAAATTTGCAATTACAAATGCAAGTTGCCTGGGTCTGGGTGCTGTGGTTTGAATGTGCCCCCTAAGGTGAATGTGTTGGAGACTTAATTGCCAATGCAACAGTGTTGAAAGGTGGGACCTTTTAGCAGTGATTAGGTCATGAGGGCTCTCCCTTCATGAATCCATTAATGTCAGGGTCTTGGGTGCGGTACTGTTACTGTGTGGGTGGGATCGTTATAAAGCAAGTGTGGCCCTCTCTCCTCTCTCACACACTCCTTCATCCATACAGTGCCTTCTGCATCTGCCACGGAGCAATGTATCACAAAGCCCCCATCACCAGGGTTTGGTGCCAAGGTCTTGGACTTCCCAGCCTCCAGAATCACAAGCCAAGCACATTTCTGTTCCTTGTAAATTATCCAGTCTCTGGTATTTTGGAATGGAAACATAAGAGGACTGAGACACTGGGTGCTCCCAGGTCAATTTAACTCTCCAGTCAGGGGAGAATGACATACAGGGGCAGCTCATTCTGTCTTTGGCCGAATCTCACTGTCACAGTGCTTGCTAAACCCCACCCCATGGGCCTCACAGAAGGACTTCAGTATTTATTTCAAAAGACATTCATTTTCTGGAAATGCCTCCTGTGCCTCCTTGGCACAGCTGTATCTTAAGCATCCTCCCTTTCCTGTGGCTGTTCTCCCTATGATAGCTCATAGTTTGTCCTTGCCGCCCCTGTAGCCCGTCTTGCAAGATGCTTCCGTGTTTCAATATGTTTTTTTAGAGTGTTAAGTCTAAAGCAAAGTATCTGAGTGCCTGATGACAAGGTCTGATCAGGGCCCCACAGAAAAGTGACAATTACCTCTCTTAAATGCCGTATATTGCTAAATATTTATGGAGTTTGTATAGCAGAGACTCTTAGTACTCACACAGTAAATGTACCTTTCTTAATGTTTCCTTGCCTTTTGCATCTAGGGGGGTCATTGGACTAATTCTTGCCAGTAGGATACAGGTGGAAATGATGTAAGCCACCTGCAGGCCTGATCCATAATATCATCCCATGGAAACTTTTTTCTGAGATCCTCACTCTATTGTCCAGGGTAGAGTGTCCTGATATCAGCCTCGCTCACAACAACCTCAGAGTCCTGGGTTTAAGCCATCCTCCTGCTTCAGCCTCCTATGCAGCTGAGACTATAGGTGCTTACCACAACACCTAGCTAGTTTTTCTATTTTTAGTAGAAATGGGGTCTTGATTTTTCTTAGGCTTGTATTGGACTCCTGAGCTCAAGTGAGCCTCCTGCCTCAGCCTCCCAGAGTGCTCAGATTATAGGTGTGAACCACTGTGCCTGGCCACCAAGGAATTCTTTATGACCTCCTTGGGTATCATATGCTTCAGAAGACATAGCAATGAGCTGGAAGGAACTCTGGGTTCCAAGTCTCCACGTGATGGAAAGCTGTGTAGAGGAGGCTTTCAGCCTGCCACAAGACTTGGCATGATTGTGACATGAAATTTAATTGTTTTAAAAACTGATTTTTTGCAGTATGCAATGTTAATTACTGAAATGAATATAATCTGTAACGGCTTTTTTATTGGCCATATTATGATGCTGATTCACATCCAGTTTGCTATAAACTAAAACCCAATTTTTAAAATACAGGCTACTTAGACCTGTAATATAGACCCTTATCATATACTTGTGATGTTTTTGGATATATGTTCAATATGTCACATTTATTCCTATTAGGTTTTACTTTTTAGATCTGGCTAATCCCTTTCCAGTTTCTCAAAAACTTGTAAGACTGTGAGTTTGTCAAGCAGTCTTCCTTTCAAATTTTGTGTCTCCTGCAAATGGGCAATCTTTTAAGCTCCTTGTTGATAAACACTTTATTATCCAATACCTGGATTGTGGTATTCAAAGAAGATACAGATATTGTTTCTGGTCCAATTACATATTATTTTCCCATGTGAATTACTTGTCAATTCTAGTACCGTTCCTTTTTCCCCCTATTTCATGTTTTCTGTTCTTCAACGTAACTACTTATTACTTTACCTGGATCTTTCACTTTTTCCTCTTTTGTTTTGCACTGTCAGTCTCTGGAGAACATATTCTTCCCTGTCTTTGAGAAGATACCTGTCAAGAGCTAAAGGCATGTCATTCTGGAATTTGATGCTGGGGTTCCAGGGCCGTACCCCAGTGCATACAGGGTGCCTTGAATAATGTTCAGGAGAACTGCCGAAGCTGGCCACCTCCCTCCACTGGTTGCCTCCTTAAGGTGAACTAATTTTCTTGTTTTTAAGTGGCTGTCTCTTCTTTTTATTTCATCCTTCCATGGCAAAGAGCTGAAAGCTCCTTCCTTATAAAGGCTTTAATCCCATTCATGAAAGCCACACTTTCATCACCTAACTGCCTCCCAAAGGCCCCAATTCCTAATACCACAGCAGTGGGGGTTAGGATTTTAACATATGAATTTGGGTGACAGACATTCGGTTCACGATGTCTTCAGCCCTGCTGTGCTTGTCAGCCCTTCATGTCTCTCACTGACCCCACCTGCTTCACAGCAGTTAGTCTCTTTGGTCCTCCTGAGGTCCCTGATCTTCCCTTGCCATCGTGTATATTACCTAGAAGACAGGAATACAGAGAATGATACAGTGAGGGAAAGGCAAGATACTCAATGCTGAGATCAACCCTCCAACTCTGATAACCTTTCTCTTCACTTCAGCAAATTGCTTACCACCCTTTCACTGGTGTTCCACCTCCCAGATTTAAAGGCAGCAAAGCCTTCGCTCTGCTCACAGCCTCCCTGTCCTCTGGGACATCACTTCTTGCCATTTCTCTTGGTTTCTTTTCTGCTCAAGTCATTCTTTTCTCTGACATCTTAGCACCTGATCTCCTGAGCTCTGCTACGTATTTGTATTATCCCAGGGCACTATGTTCCTCAAAGGTTACAAAGGAATTCTTTTTTCCCAGATTTGATGAACTTTGACATTTTTCAGACACTTGGTAATTCTGGATACTCACTGAAAAAATTCTAGCCTCATTGCCTTCCACAGCACTGTGGTTTCTTCTCTCCCTCTGCTCTTTTTCTGGATCCTTTGCTAGCTCCTCCTCTTGTTCCTGTCTTCCAGAGCCAAAGCCAATGTTCCCTGAGCTCCACTTTTCACATGTACCCCTCTTGACTTCAATGATAACTTCTACAATGAATGACTTCCAAAAGTGCATTTGTGATCTTACTTTCACACTTGCTCCAATTATGCGTTTCCAACCAGCTATGCTATAACTCCACTTGAAAGGAAAATTAAAGAGTTTTACTTACTTCTAAAGTGGCTTCCTTTTTATAGCCACTTTATTTCTGTTAGTGGTCCCAGCAATATCACAGTCTTTAAATAACTTTGAAATTACATTTGGCATCACTCATCTCCTTCATGCAATCTGTATTAGCTTTGTCCTTTTACTTCAAAATGCTTTTATATTGTGTGTGTGTGTCCATCCAGCCCCTGAATGCCCCAAAATTAAAACTGAAGCCTGCACAGCTGGTTTCTGAGAGCCCTGTCACGCAGGTTTAGACCCTTAGCCCTCAGTGATGTCTGCGTCCTGTCCCCTCAGAGTCACAGCCCCAGCAGTTGATCTTCCTTCCTCTAGTCAAAATTCTCTTTCTCAAAACAAAAAACAAAAACCCTTTAAACTGTTATCCCTGAAGTAGGAGTCCCTTATAAACAGCTCATCAATTCTCTATCCTAGCAGCTTAACTCAAAGTTCTTTAAATTAAAATGGAATCCAAACTTTGAATTGAAATGAGGGCTCTGCGTCTTAGCTGTCATCCCTGTGAGGGGGAGCCCTGTCCCAGCAGCTGGTGTGATTGCCTGTGTGTCCTTGCTGACATCCTGGTGTCTGCTCTCTGCCCTGCCTCATTGAATCTGGGGACTCCTTCTTCCTGTCAATCCAGCTACCAACTTCCTACAACTGCCTCTCTGTTGCCTCTCCCAAGTTTAGTCTGTTTGCCTGTCTGTGACCGTTCCTGGGGACTGTTCTCTGGATTACTGTCCTCTCAGTCAGCAGGTGGGCTTTCTGGTCCTCACTCCACCCTTCTTTCTTTTTCTTCATTGTGCTCTGCTTTTGCTATTCTTTTTACCATTCTTTTCATCTCTCAAAACCATTATTTAGTTCTCAAGGACGAATATAAATCCGACTTGCTCTCTAAAAACATTGTTCTACTTTACTCAACACCAATTTCCCTCTCATTTGAATTTCTACTGTAATTACAGCCAGAACCACTTAAATCAGCACCTACTGATTCCTGGGATTTTTCATGGCTCTCTATTTTGCCTCTCTAACTTGGGGTCAGAATGACACCCTTTATTCCTGTGAGCATTTGTACATTTTAAACATTAGATAAACATTTCCGATTGGCAGGTTATTCTTCCAGTTTTTTACAACCTGACCTAAGTTGCTGACTATTTGAATGTATTGCTGGAGTTATTCTTTTAGTTAAAAATGGATTTATATTTTCCACTTGCAGTGGTAAAAAAACATGCCTATCACATTTGTAGTATTTGTGTGAATTCCATGAGCAAATACTTGGTGTACAAAGAAAAGTTTTGAAATTCAGTTGCAAATGATAGGGTAGAGTTTAAAGAGTTAGATAATAAAAGCAGTTAAAATAAAAATGTAAATGAACATAAGAATATGCCTCAGACTGAGTCACAAAACCTTTCCAAAACAAATTGCAGAAATAAGGATTAAAATAATTTCTCAGGCTCCTACTGTTAAATTATAGTGAAATGAAGGCATTTAGACGGGGTCGTAGGCATCATGTTGTTAATTACAGTGGTTGCATTTGCTTTTGTTCTGGTGCATTGTAATTAATGAAGATCTACAGCTCTAAGCTTTGTCTTGAGAAACACATGCTGTTTTCTTAGACATCAGTATAACCACTATACTCTTCATTTGTTTCTGAAGAATGGCTCGTTTTAGCACAAGGGAGTCCATTTTTAAGGCAGCAACAAAAAATCATAGCGAGATTTGTGCCTCTACAGACTGGAGAGCAAGCCCCGCCTTGTCTCCATAGCCCACAAATGACACATGGGACATTGTTTACACCAACTTAGTCATGATAGGTATATTCAGGGGCTTTAAAGAAATTTCAAGTCCCCTCAAATGACTTTAGGTTGCAAGTGAGGAAAAATTAGCAATGGTATTAATTAAAATGTATGTTCTGGACCCAAGTGGAGATGGTTCCGCCCCTGTGGTTATAGGTGTTTTCTGATCTGACTTGGAGAATGTAACAAACTTTTAGGGAGGGCGGAGGGTGGGGAACTAAATATATCTCCAACCGATAAAGACACAGGCAATAAATCTGAAGAGCCAACTATAGAAGGGAGATGAGGGTAAGATTTTTGCTTTTTGTTAGAAGTATTATTACACCCTAATTGTATTCCCTGTTGTACATATACTGCAGTTTGTTAATCCATTCCTGAATTGATGTGCATTTAGGTTGTTTCCACATCTTGGAGATTATAAATTGAGCTGTGATAAACAATTTAGTGCAAATGTCTTTATGATGGAATGTTTTTTTTTTTCTTCTGGGTAGATGTCTAGTAATGGGATTGCAGGATCAAATGAGAGGTCTAATTTGAGTTCTTTGAGGACTCTCTATATTTCTTTCCAAAGAGGCTATATGAGTTTGCAGTCCCACCAGCAGTGTAAAAGTGTTCTACTCTCCGGCGGCGCCTATAGCTCAAAGGAGTAGGGTGCCGGTCCCATATGCCAGAGGTGGCAGATTCAAACCCAGCCCTGGCCAAAAACTGTAAAAAAAAAAAAAAGTGTTCTACTCTCTCCATATTCTCAAAGCATCTGCAGCTTTGGGACTTTGTGATGTAGGCTATTCTCATTGGGCTTATGTGATAGATATCTCAGTGTGGTTTTGATTTGCATTTCTTTGGTGATCAGGAACAATGAGCATTTTTTCACATGTCTGTTAGCCAATTTGTCTGTCAGCCAATTTGTCTATCTTCCTCAGAGAAAGTTCTGTTCATGTCTCTTGCCCAGTGAGAGATGGGATTGTTAGCTCTTTTTGTTGATTAATTTGAATTCTCTGTAGATCCTAGTTATCAAGCCTTTATCAAATTTGTAATATGCAAATATATTTTCCCATTCTGAAGGTTGTCTATTTGCTTTGATTGTTGTGTCCTTAGCTGTACAGAAGCTTTTCAGTTTAGTTAAGTTCCATTTATTTATTTTTGTTGTTGCAATTGATACTGAAGTCTTCTTCATAAAATCTTTCCCCAGGCTGACATTCTCAAGAGTTTTTCCCACATGTTCTTCTAGAATTTTTATTGTTTCATGCCTTAGATTTAAATCTTTTATCCATCTTGAATCAATTTTTATAAGTGGTGAAAGGTGTGGGTTCAGTTTCAGTCTTTTATATGTGCTTATCCAATTCTCCCAGCACCATTTATTGAATAGGGATTCTTTTTCCCAGTGTACGCTTTAAAAAGGGAGACTTTACATCTGTTGTATTAACCTGGATGGTGTTGAAACATATTCTTCTTAGTAAAGTATCACAAGAATGGAAAAGCAAATATCCAATGTACTCAATATTAATATGAAGCCGGTAGATGATCTCATATATGTTCACATAAGGAAAAAACTCAATTCAATTCAAGTTGGGGGGACGGAGGATGAGGGAAAGTGGAGAGGGGGGTCTAGGGGTGCTCCCACTTAATGGGAACAATGTAAGGGTGTATGGCACATCTTTTGGGTGCAGAACACAACTGTAAGATGAACTCTACCTAACAAATTCAAATATCATGACCTGGTTGTCTGTACCCTCATGTTAACCTGAAAAAAGATTCTTAGAGACATTATTCTGCTTTATATTCCTTGATCATTAGAATAAAATAAAATATGCAAAACTTCCATTGTAAAAAAAGAAATATTATTACATAAATGTAGGACTGGTAAGAAAGAAAATCATTTTCATTTTTTTCCCTTTGTCTGGTCCCATTTGCTAAAATTCTTTTCCAAAGACACAAGTTCTAAAAGGAAAGGCCACAATTAGACTTGTCAGTGGTCCAGCAGAAGCCTGATGGCTACCTCCCCATGGCCTTCACACTGGTGCTATTTTAAAATAATCAGTGTGCACACAAGAATGAACATACAAATTGTGCTGCCTGATTCTTCCTCCCTGTTCTGCAAGGACCAACAGGGTACTCTATGGGGACATAGATGGTAGAAGAATTCCTTCTCTAGGCCCTCCCAAATTCCCTTCTGGAGCTGGGCATACAGCCTGGTCCTTGTGGAGGAGTTCTGACAGTAGCCAGTGCCTTTACATAAGGCCCCTGGCTTAGCTGTGAGTTTCTACCCCTCTTAGACTGACACCTGGCTGGTGCTTGATGCCTCTGAAAATTCTCAGGGATGCCACAGAGCAGCAGCAAGCTGGGCAACTCCTTCAGTGCTGAGGAGCTAGTCCAGTCCTCCATGTCTTATAAGGCAGAGATAAGTCTGCCCTCTGGCATAACTCCACATTCTCAGCAGCGATTTTCAATGAGTGTGCCGTGGCATACTGGTGTGCCATGAGAGGATCACAGGTGTGCTGCGAACATTTTTAAAGATCTTTAATTCAATCATTTTCAAAAGAAGTTCCAAGCACAGTAAGAAAATTCTTTTTTTTTTTTTTTACTTTTTTTGATCAACATAGTTTAAATGTGCTACAGATGTTTACTGATATGTTCAAATATACTGTCAGATGAAAAAGGTCAAAAAATGCTGCTATATGGGGTCAGAAACTACACATTTCTAAAATCTCCATTTCCTCTCTGGGTGTTGAAAAACTGGGCTGATTTTTGATATTTTGCAAAGCAATTTTAGAATTTTGTTGTAAGTGCCACTTACAGTTAAAAAAAAATGGCACTTCCCTGTTTATAGAGGAAAACACTCTGTACATAATATGAAGAAGAAAACATCTCAAATCTAGAAAAAGTTAATTGACTTTAGATAGTCTTATCAAAATACAAACTGATAGCATAGGACTCCAGCAGATTTATCCACTACAGATCTTTTATTTTAATTTATTGGTTACTTCACAGAATTGCCAACTGCATTACAACCCCATGTGTAGTGGGAAAGCGCTATCATATAACCCTTGAGCAGATGTGCTACAAGAGTCTTTTCATTTCCTTTCTTAAACCCAAAGAATAATGACACTGCAATATCATGTGGTGAGAAGAGCAATAATTTGATAAACATTGTCTTTCCATTAGATTAGAGCAATTAATCTGATTCTAATTTGGCTGAAACATTATCACACTGGAGTCCCAAGAGCCCTGTGAATAATCTCTAAACACATTGGCACACTTGGTAGACAGACATTATCTCCACTCGCACTGTTCTTCCATATGGCCACCTCCCCTGGTGATGGAGGGCACCCCGCCACTTCAATCAAATAAATGTCAATTATCTGAGATAGATTTTTAGTTCTCGAGCCCAGGCTTGCAGTGCAGCCAGAGTTACTGGGTAGAATGGTCGGCAACTCTTTTCTGCGCATGCCACTTGCATTTTAGAAGGAATGCATACCTTGCCACATCTGCCAGTGTTCTAGGAACTTCACAAATAACATGGCTGATTTCAGAGGCTTTGTGTGTGTGTGTGTGTGAGACAGAGACAGAGAAGCAGAGAGAGAGGACTCTTGACCCTCATTGGGTTTACTTTGCTTTTTCTGGGAGGTAGACAGTACTTTTAAAATTCGAATCTTCAGCCTCCATGGTCTCCTACAGTTAACTCTCTGTTTACATCTGAGCCCTGTTCAGGCCCGTCCTCCTTCTACAGCAGCCCTCCCTATCCCTGGATAGAAATATAGTCAGAGAGATTTCTGAAACAAAGACCCCTGCCTGGCTGTTTTCTCTTGCAGACCTTTTCCTAGACAGGTTTGTTCTGAGCATGGTGAGCCTTGGGGGTGGGAGATGTAGGATTTTCCTACCAGCCTCGCAGAGGCTGCTGCTCTGAACTCCAAGAGGCAGTAAAGGAAAGGGGAGGCTCACCCTCAAGGCACTTCCAGTGCTAAACAGGACAATCTTGTGTCTTTGAAAGAGGGCCCTGGGTATGGAGCTGATGTCATCCACCCAAGCACAGTAGATGTGAGATGCCGTGACCATGACAGTGCGCTGTGACATGCCGAGGAGGCTGTCAGCTCAGCGTTTCTTTGCAGATCCTCTACCTTCAGGGTGTCAGTTATCAGGTGTTGGTTTTGTTATCAGACAGGCCCTTGTCTCAAAAGCTTGTAAATTTGCCCAAAGCCCTGAGGGCCTCTGATGACTATGTCTAGACAAGGAGCATTGGGTCACCCTCCTTGCTGCTGCTACTGTGACAAGCTGGCACCAAGAGAAAGGCAGTCCATGGGGATCTTGACTGATTCACTGTGGCAATTCAGCAAACATTGTCAGAAAGGATTTCAGCTTTCACATTGGCTGTGATCCTGAGTCAAGGAGGAAAGCCCTGAGAGCTGAAAGTGAAAAAAACAGGTGGTGTCAACCTCCTTCTGCCTTAGACACCCTTTAATTGGAGACTGTCAGCCACTGACAGCAAATGTCAAGCCATGGGTCACCCCTGGCATTTAGAGGATGGGAAGTCCCTGACTCCAGAGGTGGGCCCAGTGCACCTGCTCTGCAAGGCAGGAGGTGTGGAGGCTGGGTACTTTAGCAACAGCTGGAGCATTTGCTGAACAGAGCAAACATTATTCCAGGCTGACATGTGGAAGAGAGTTGTGAAGATAGGACTGAGATAAATGAGGGGAATAGGTCCAGTGGTTAAACATCCAGGTGCTGGAGGAAGGTGGCTTGTGTTCAAAGCCTGATGTCACTGCTTATTGTGTGAAGATAGGCAAATTCTCAGTTTCCTTATCTACAAAGTGGAGATTGATGATAGCCCCTACCCCATGGTGGGCACTAAATAAGATGAGGAACTTAGAGCATAGGTATGGGGCTGGCACACAGAATGTGCTGTAAATACTCCCTGCCATCATTAGAGGGTGAGGGTCAGGAGACTTGATGCTGAACTGAGTAGCTCCATTTCTTACCAGACTTACGTGTTTCAGGAGGTCCCTAAGTCACTCTAAGCCTCGTGTTCTCAGGTTTACTCCTGTCACATGGTTGTTTTGACAGACATGTAGTGTTGTGATGAGGACATAACAAAGTGGCTGTGGTTTCACTGCAACATTAGCTACCAGGCTAATGTGTGCTCACCAGGCTGAGTTGCCCTCTCCAGTGCTGTGCCCCAGAGCTGCTGGATTCAGCAGATTAAACATAGATAAGGGGGGAGGGACTCTGAGTGTGTGCTGGTCTGCTGGGGTGCTTCCAGAATAAATACCACAGGCTTAAACAACAGAAATTTATTTCTTCAAAGTAGTGGAGCTAGGATGTCCAAGGTCAAGCGGTCAGCAGACTTTCTCTTTTGAGGACCTCCCCTCTTGGCTGGCAGGGGTCTGTGCATGTTCTTCTCCCTCTGTGTGTGTGTGTGTCCTAATCTCCTCTTACAAGGACACCACCCGTGGGGGTTACTGCCCACCCTAGTGACCATTTTAACTTCATTACCTCTTTAAAGACTATTTCCAAATATAGATGAAAGTAAATTTTGTGAGCTCAATTTTTTTTTTGAAGTTTCTTTTGGATTTATATTGCTCTCTATGATACATCTGTGTTTGTTTTCATATAAAACAACTTAAAATTTATTTCTAATTAAATTATTTTATTAAATCCATGTTAGACAATGCTAGTTACTATAACAAATAATCCTTCAAAATTCAGTGGTCTGACACAGTGAAAGTTTCCTTTCTTGCTTAATTCTCAGTCTGGTGTAGGTATTTCTAAGCCATGGAGTGATTTTATTGAGAGGTGATTCAGGAATCCTGAACTCTGGCTCTTCCCATCTTCTGGCCTTGCCATCTATCTCAGTCTGCTTAGGCTGCTGTAACAAAGTAGCACAGACTGGGTGACTTAAACAACAGAAATGCGCTGTCCCACAGTTCTGCCGATGAGCCGTCTGAGATCAAGATATCAACAGGGTGGTTGTTTCTTGGGGCTGGGAGAGAAGGATCTGTTCCAGGTCTCTAAATTCTATCAGATTGGACAGAAAGACTACTAAAGTAGATATCCTGACTGCTATGGTCTAGTCAGTATTCATGGAAATTAGGTGCGTGAACTTAAGACAATTCTTTGTATTTTAGAGCCTTGGGGTCTGCTTTTCTAGCATGTGTTCTAGCATTAACATTTTATGGTTTAAGTAACATTTGTCCACCTGTCCTTCTCTCTCCATTCTATCATCCATTCATCCCATCATCCATCCATTCATTCTTTCATCCATCCATCTCCTCATTCAATCAAGTTCCCAGCATCAGGCTAATTTCTGGGAATATGATGATAATGGATGAGACACAGTTTCTTTCTTCAAGGCATTTACTAGTCTAATGGAAGAGACAGAAAGTAACAAGCATCTATATAGGCTCTATTTTCTCTTCCATATTACAGTCCTTCAATTATTTGAGTAAGAGTAACAGATCTCAATTCTTTTCTCCAGGTTTCTGGTTTCCAGATCAAATAAATATACAATGGAACCTCCATAGCTAACCACCTCCTCAACGCAACCTAGTTTTCATAGACCGGACGTGTACCACGTGTCATGCATCAGTCCAGTAGGCCTAGTTCTTTATGTTGTAATAGTCCCTTGGGTGGTATCTACTGTATCCTAATTGCTTTAACTATTCTTCACATAAGATAGTTTCATCACTCTTTTAAATTAATATTCTGAGGTATTTCCTTGTATTTTTTCTTAATTCATAAATAAAGACGAGCTGTGCTACTTAATTAGGAAGCAGACAACCATTAGACTTGTCCCAGCTGTGGTCTCTCCCCAACTTGGTCTGGGTCAAGACCAGGTGTCACAGGTTGTAACGGCTGCTGCAACTTGGTCTGGGTCAAGACCAGATGTCACAGGTGGTAACGGCTGCTGCCTGGGCTCTGCTTTCCTCCCTCCAGTCATGTCCTCAGGTACATTGCTGAGTTCTCCTTTTCAGTGCTGTGCTGTACTGGGCCAGGTCAGCAGACACACCTTTTAATCAAATGCAGAGGTCATAATGTTGACGCAGGGGCCACACTATTAAAAATTCAAAAATAAAACAGAACAAAAAAATCATTAATCATGTGCTAGGAACTTGGTGAACGTTATCTCATAACAATTCTATGAAATACCCACCATTCCAACACTAAGGCTACCAGATCTTGGAGGTTAAATGACTTGCTCACAGTCACACAGCTGGTAGGAAGAGCTGGGATGTATCCCTCGGTTTCTTTGATCCTAAACACTTGTCTCATAATCTCTATGCTTAAGCATCTCTCTCACGGCTCTCTGGTCAATTAAAAATAGGGGATTGCTTGCAGAAGTTTCCGCGGGGCTGCTCAGATAATATCAGAGTTCCCAGGTAAAGGGAAATCAGATGACAGATTCAAGCTTGACCTTTTGGAGATTATTTCTTGATGGAGACATTACAGTCCTGGGTTCAGGCCTTAGATTTTCCTTTCAAAATCTCACTTCTATTATTTTGTCAGAGTGGATGGACTTTGAAGGATAGAGGCTCTCTAGTAAAATACAAAAGAGAATGATTTATAAACTACAGTCCCAATTTACCATGGGAAATAGAACTGAGTTTTTAAAATCAGGAGCATTTTTTTTTTCAACCAGACATTCCCTTGCTGTGGGGTCAGTCACTCAGAAGAACAAATAATAATTCAGAAGGTTGCTTGGTGAGCACAGAATTTACAGCAAAGAGATTAGGCATTGCCCAAGGGAAGTCTCCTCAGGTGAATGTAACTTGGAGTTAATCCTTCTCTGCCCTCTGGTTATTTCTGCCTAAATTACTAGAATCCATCTTCTAGAATCACAACATAATTTTCCTTGGTCATTGTTAGACTCAGACACAGAGACAATCTAATGTTTCAATTCTCTTTAGGAAATATTTCTCTTTTGGAAATATCTATTATCAAAAACATCTCTTGTGAAATTACTTCATGTTACAGTGTTCTAAATGATTGTTTATCTTTATTAGTTCACAGTGTCGGTTGTGTGCACCTTAATGAGACTTGGGTGTACCTTGTCCTTGGGTATGAGGGTGTGAGTCATCCATTTGGCAGAGCAAGGAGGTTTGGGACATTGACCTCAGCTAGAAGGATGGGCGCTAAAGAAATGCCAGTCAGGCCTTACTCCTAAGCTGACCATAGTGTCTGTTTTAGGATGTCAGGCCTGAGCTTCCAGGCCATCTCCATGGTCAGAGGGATTGGTCTAGGAATTTTTGATATTGCAATCTGAATAAATGAGATATGAAGATAAATTTGGAAAAGGAAAAATTCTGGAGAAACCTTCTCTGCTTTTGAGAGGGAGCTATGGAAGGAGTATGGGTATGAGGCCAGAATGGTTGGTGCTACTTTTCTGCTAATGTGAGTGTAAAGCCACAGAGCAGAGGGAATAATTTAGATCAGTGGAGAAAAGAGGGCTGGAGTCACTGTACTACATTAAGTCCAAAGCTCAGCTTGCCTCTGAACTTTCATTTGTATGATCAAATAAATTCCCTCTTTGTGGGATGCAGTTTAATTTAGATTTTTTGACACATGTAGCTGAAGGCATATCAATTGAAGGATGACTTTCTCCTATCCATTATAAAATCCATTTATATTCACGAGCCATCAGGAGAAGTTCTGTAGGTAGCCAAACCTAACCATTATATATGATTTTTTTAAATACTTCTCAGTTCAATGAGTGAGATCTTTTAAACAGACATTCGATTATGAGATCCAATTTACCTCTTGTACAACCACTATAGTTATCATTTAATGCAGCTAGAGCTTATGGAAGTATTAGCATAGCCATCTTTCTATCTCAAGGCAAGAACAGACTAGCATGTGCTTGTACACCCGTCCTTCAGTCAAATGCATTGCTTCCTAGACCTGTCAATTTACCACCTCCCGAAGTCCTCCATAGACTCACCCTAGCACTGAGAGCATTCTTGATCAGCACTGGTTCCACAGATATTGTCGGAAGATTTTACTACCTCTGGATCTTCAGCTGAATCAAATTTGGTGGCCTGTTAAGATCCGATCAGAACCGCAGATGCCACCAAAGTGCGGGTTCCTGACGCTGTGGCGGTTCCGCAGAAAGCACCCATGCGCTGCTTCCTTTGTGGAAACAATCTTCCTATGAAGAAAAAAGTCAGTGGAGCCTCATGACCTAATTAACTTTCCTTCCAGGGCAAGCTTGTCATGGATTAGTAACAATATTTAGCAGTGTGACAGCTGATCTGTGGACCTCACTTGGATTAGCCATTCATGCATTTATTTAACAAATATTTGCTGAACTAATATGTGGAAAGGATCCAAGAATAATCTTGGGAGTTACCTACGAAGAGTCTGCTTTACTCTTCATATTCACCCAGACACCACCCTTCCTCTCTATCCCTGCTCCTATTAGCTTGATGAAAGCTTCTCTCACAGTCTAAAATGCCGCCAGTTTTCTGCTGTTCGTCCTGTCCCATCCGGCTCACAGCGTGCTATTAAATACACATTTCTGTGCCCAGCTGCTCTGCAGCTTCTGCGGCAGTGGGTGCTACCGCAGCGGACTTCTTGCTTAGTGTACTGGAAAGGGATGTAGCCCCTGGGCTGCGGGCGCACCTGGAGGAGAGCTGATCCCCACTGAGTTCCGCAATGGGTGTGGTCCCTCCGTAGCCTCCCTCTAGTGGCACCTCCGTACACCCTTACTGCCATCACAGCTTCCGTTTGCTTTGGCCCGTCCTGGGTCTTTAAATTTAGAGTATTTTTTTCAGCTATAGTTCTCACTGCTAATAGCCCTCTTTTTCTCCATTTCTCCAAATCACAGTATTACAAGTAGAATCTGATTGAAGTTTTCCTTGTTTTTGGCAAGAGTCTTATTAGGCCTTCCTTTCAGGCAAAACTCTTTCCGCGAGGTCCTCATGAAGCTCGCTCTCAGCGTCTTGGGCTACACATGATCAGCCCTATTTCACGCAGCTGTGATCTGAATGGTAAATTTCTGTAAGGTACAAAACAAGATTTTTTAGGGGCTATTTGCATTTTCTAAATCTTCTTTTCATAAATCACTTTTGTAATGATGAGATTGTTAGATTTTCCTAGTTGAAGATTTGATGACTCCTTTATTTTTTGTGTCTGCGTTTAATAGTTCATTCCTGTTTCTCTTACCTTAATCACAAACTGCTAATCCGTTATCCAATCCAGAACAAGGCAAGGGCATAATGAGAGCATAAGGTCACCACATAAGCTTGAGTTGCCTTGATTTACAGAAGGGAGTAAGTCAATGAACTCTGGTTTGGGGGTACTCTTTTTTTCTTTAGTAACACACAAGATCATGGCTTGGAGGCTCTTCAGCTTACTTAGGTTTGTCTGGATTGTGAGAAGGTGAGGTTGCTAAAGTCTAACTATCAGACCGAGAGCAAGTTTCTTGTACATCTGAGCAGATGTGACACCTTTACTCGCAGCCTGTCAGTTACTTTATGTACTTGTGTTATTTTCTCCCTTCTCTCCCAGTGCCTTTGCTAGAAAATGTTTCCCTTTCAGTAGAAAAATAAGCCCAATTTTCTTGTTATCTTTGGGTTAAAGGAGGCAGTGCTTTTTTTTTTTTTTTTCAGGGAAAGTAATTAAAGGTGATATAAAACTCTATAGTGTCAAAGTAAGATGATTTTTTTATGCAAATACTACCTTGAAGTTTTTAACCATCTGTTCTTAATTGAGCTTGCAGGGGGTTATCCTTATATTCCAAGAGACACACTGTGAATGCTTAGGTCTGTGCTGGAGAGCTCAAGAAAGTGGGAATCAGCATAATGGATGCTAAAAAAATTAGTCAAAGGAAAGTTTTTACTTGCATTTGAGCATGAAAAGTGAAACTAAATTGCAAAGAGGAAGGAGATACTCTTGAGTTCAGTGGGTACATAGTCAAGGTAAACCATGGTGATTTTCTTTGGGGACCCATATACAGGCATATTGTCTACGGAGAGATAATTGCTTCCATAGCAATGAACTCTTTCTGTTTCTTCTTATTTATTGTGAGTTAGGCTTTGTTGTTCTCCAAGACCCTCAGAAATTCTGAAGAAAGACTGTACAGATGTGGATAAAGCATATCTCCTGTCTCTGGCTGGAGAAGTCTATATATTTCTAATGTAAAAGAGCAGTTGTAGTTTGGTGATGAAGACGCCACAGCTTGCAAAGGAGGAGACCCCTGAGAACCTGCAGGATAAGTTTTGCTGGGGCTACCGTCAACCAACAGCCTTTCTGGGTCACATATCAAGTGCAGAACACAGAAAAGGCTGGAGTGTTAGTTCTTGTTTGGGGTCACGAGACTTATGCACAGTCTCAATAGGTTTGCAGATTGACAGGGGAAACATCAGTAGGATTATCAGTCTGACTACAGAGAAGCAGCATAAATGAAGCTGCGTCCAACTGGGAATCTGTTCAGTGGCTTTATCTCTTTCCAACCCAGCAAAATAACACAAAACCTCCACAATCACATGAAGCATCTCCAAGATCCAACACCTGCACTTGAGAATTTAAGACATAGAAGCTTGGAGAGGTTAGTTTTCCTAGGTAACCCGGCTAGTGAGTGGTCGGTTCAGGATGGGAAACCAGACTGGACCTACAGTGTGATTATACCCTGCAATACTTGTGGAAATGGGAGTTCATTTTACAATGAATTACTAAAATAACTTTCAGTTTGTTGCTATTTCCCAAAGCTTGTAATGGTTGTTTGTTTTATCTGTGTTTTATTAGACAACTTGATTGTTCTTTTTCCACATGGACAGAGGACTGATGATAGAGTCCTCTGTCTTTATGTTCTGATCATAAGAGGATATGAAGCAGCATACTGTGGGACCAGTGGCTTGCTCTGTGTCAGGTAAGAGGAAGACCTGTGTGTGTTAATGCACCATGAATTGGTAATGGCCTTAGACTGAGCAGAAACATCTGGATTATGGTCTCACCTCTGCATTAAGTAGCTCTTGTGCTGGGTCTTAATTTCCTCATCTCTCCAAAGAAGAGATCAGTTGAATAACCTGTAAGCTCCCAATAAAATGGAGAATTGTACTATTTTAGGTCAGGAAAAAGTTAGAGAAACTTTAATCTCTACTTGTTAAAGGGCTGTAATGGGCTAAAGATTTTTAAAAGCCTAAGTCTACATTAACATAATCCATAAAGCAATTGCTCAACTCTTAATTTGACACTGGCTTTTGGGTTTTCTTACTCACGAGGTGTTGTCTAATTTGAGGTGTTGGGCAGTGAGTGTAAATGAAGACACCATCTTCACCCCTGAGCTGCACCCACACTGAGCTCCTGATCCCACCAGCAGAACCAGTGGGCCTCCCAAGTCCAGCTGCCTTCGTGCATGTCCTCTCCCTGCTTTGTGTCCTGTCTACCCTCTCTTGCCCTGGCAAACTCCTACTCATCCTTTAGGGGCCAACTCAGATGTCACGTCCTGTAGAAGCCTCAGCTCTCGTCAAGCCAGCATTCACTGATGACCTACATGTGCCAAGCATCTTGCCAGCAGCTGAGGATGGTCCTAGCTCCACCTCTTAGAGCCCAGTGAGGGAAACTGATGTCACATAAATAATTACAAGTACATAATAGTTATAAGAAGCAAGGTGAACTGAGGGAAGAGCACTGAATGCTCTCAGAGGACCTAGTGCAGAAAGCTAAACTGGCTGCTCCCTTCCTGGGGCACATCCCTGTCATGACTCCAGTCACAGAGGGCTCTTCCCAGTGTCATGGGTTTGTAGATCTGTCTGCTCCTCGAGGCCTATGTGGTCCAATATGGTAGGCACCAGCCACATGTGACCATTTAAATTTAAAGAGATTAAGATAAAACTAAAATTCAGTTTCTATTATACCAGCCACATACAGTTGGTGGCTACCACATGGGACCTCTCCATCAGTGCAGCAAGTTCTCCTGACCAGCACTTCTCTGGGCTGCAAATGCTTCCACGCCAATATGGTGTTTCATCTTTGTGTCCCTGGGATCCGGAGCAGTGATTTTATTATTCAACTAATATTCAGGTATACGCCTGTTGTCGGCCAGGTACAGTTCTAGATCCTGGGGGCAAAGTATTAAAAAAAAAATAGTTCTTGCCTTCATGGAGCTTCCACTTTAGTGGTGTTGAGGGGAACTGGATACTCAGCAAATCAGCAGTAAATATGTACTAGGTCAGAGGGTGTGAGTGCAGTGCAGAGAAGAAAGGAAGGCTGAGTTAAATAGGCGGTGTCAGGAGAAGGGGTGAGGGGCAAGAAAGGCCTCCAGGAGGCAGCAGTGGCTGCAGGGGACAGCAGGCATGACGTCCCTGCAGCTGGCTGTGTGATTGTTCCCAGAGCCAGGAGGCCTGGGAGGTGAGTGAGGAAAGCAGGCAGCCACAGACTTGAGGCAGCGGGGCAGTAAGGCCAGAGCTGGGCTTTTGGTTTTTGCTCTGAGATGAGAAAAGTTGCAAAGTGTTGAGCAGAGAAAAGAGGAGGTCAGATTTACGTTTTCAGTCTGACCAGTCTGCTGCGTCACTGAGGACAGACTCCAGGGAGCAGAGTCAGAGATCTAGTAGAGGTGACTGGACGGGAGAAAGGGGTGTCTCAAGTGGGACGATGACAGCGAGGGTGTGGAGACGTGAGCACGTTCTGAAGGTGGAGAAGGGCTGGCAGATAGGTTGACTGTGAAGGATGAGGGAAAGAACAGAGTGAGGGTCACCTGCGCCAGCTGGGGAAGGGACTTTGCCCCTACTGAAACCAAGATGACTCTGGGCAGCGCAGACTGGGGAGGGGCATGAGAGTGTGGGTCTGGGACAGGACTCTGAGCACGCAGAGAATGGGGAGGGGTGTGAGGGTGTGGGTCTGGGACAGGACTCTGGGCACCGCAGGCTGGGGAGGGACGTGGGGGTGTGGGTTTGGGCACAGCATGGTAAAGGTCTGCTGAGCCCTCAGTGATTGTGCTAACACAGGTTAGACACTTCCGTCTGTGTTTCAGGGAAAGCTCTGGCTTAGAGATATGAACTCTTGTTGACTGAAGAGCTAATTGGATAAATGAATATTATTATTTTAAAGTCACAATTCTGAATTTGAAGCTGCAGGGCTTAGTTCTGGGGAGCAATTTGCATATGGACAAGTGACAACTCTGACAATTAGAGCAGGCCGTGTGTATATCTATCTGAACAAATACTGTCAATTAATTCACTTTTAAAATTATTTTCAACGGGGATTTTAGAATTTTACATCCAAAGTTTCCTTCTATTCAAATAATGATGGGGGAGGTGTATTAGTTTCCTGGTCGCTGTGAAAATTTACCACAGACTTATTGGCTTGTAGCAACATGAATTTATTATCTTGTACTTCTGGAGGACAGAGGCTGACAGGGCATGTGAGGCTGAAGGCGAGGTGCAGGAAGGGAGGCTTCTTCTGGAGGCTCTCCTGGAGACGCTGTCTTTCTCAGGTAGTGTCACTCTGACCCTGACCCTCCTACCTCCCTTTTCACTCATAAAAGACCTGGTGATTACATCGGGCCCACCAGATTATCCAGGATGATCTTCCCATCTCAAGCTATTGATGGCTGCGGTAACTCCATCTGGAGCCTTAATGCCCTCTTGCCCTGTGATGTTGTGTAGTCCCAGGCTCGGGAGGACTAGGACCAGCATGTCTTTGGAGGATGTGATGTCTTGAATTTGTTCTTTTTTAAAATCATGCCCCAAAGATCATATCATATACAATAATGGAGCAATTGGGAGGATGTGTAGAGTATATACAGGCGCCAATTAGACAACCTCTCAATTGCTTTTATTATTGTACATTGATCTTTTTTGGCACTAAAAGCCAAAAAAAGGCTGAATATTGTTAAGCAGAAGGGGAACTTGGAGAGTTGACATTTATACAAAGTTGTGTACATGTTCTGCTTTTAATTAATGTTAAAAATATTTCTGGTGTGTATAAAGATAACCTGAGACCTGAGGATACTGAGCTGGAGGGTGTGTGCATGTGAGTGTATGTGTGTGGCTGTGTAATTATTCCGTACGAATGGTCATATTGGTCATAAACCTTACATAAAGTCATGTAAAATGAACATTGGAGTTTTCCTACATTACTCTCAGGATTTATTTTTTGATTTTTATTCATACCTTATTATTTATAGAGAGCGTATTTATGAACCTATAATCTGTAAAATGCAAATGACCTTCTGGGTCATGAGATAGAGATTATCTTGGGGTAACTTATATTTAATTGGTCCAAGAACTATTGTGTCTTATTCTAAAATGTTTCTCTCAGCACTCTCAGCACCATTTCCTGGACACATTTCCAACTAAGGCCAGGGCCACTGTGACATTTTCCTTACTGAGGTGAATCCAGGAGGTGGGTGAGTGTAGTGGTTAAAAGAATGGGTTCTGGTATCCAACTGACCAAGTTCAGTCTTGAGTGTTTCCTGGAAGCACGCCTGCAACCAAGTTACCTCACCTCCGTAAGCCCCAGTTTTCTGTCCTGCAAAATTGGGATAGTGTGGATCTCATAGAGCTGTCTTCAAGTTTCTATTGAATGAAGGAGCAAATGAACTAGTCATGTTCAAGGACTGGAAATGCCAGGAGTGGGGAGAGAGAGGGGGAGGTTGTGGATGAGTCTGGGGTGGGAGGAAGGGAGGTCAGTTAGTGGGTACAAACATAGAGCTAGACAGAGGAGTGCATGCTGACGTCTGACAGCAGAAGAGAGTGACTATAATTAAGAACCACGTACTGTATTTTTCAAAATGTCTAGAAAAGAAAGGCTGAAGTGTACTCACCATGTAGAAATGATAAATATGAGGTTCATATACCCTGAACCTCCTAACTTGATCATCACACATTCGATACATGGAACAAAACTTCACAGGTGCCCCATAAACATGTATAAATAAAATATATCCAAAAATTTAAAAAATAAAAAACTTGAGAAATCAGAAAAATTGCTGTGATTGTAACATAGTAGGTGAGCAGCAGAGATGATTTGGTCTGAAAAACTGGGAGCAGCAAGGTCGTGTGGGGCTCTGGAGGCCTTGGCAGGGGTTGGGGTGTTTTAGGAGGGGATCAGACTGGAGGGAAAGGAAGCATTGTCTGAGTGAAGGCTACAGGAAAGAGTCATGCTGGATCTTAGAAATCTAAAGAAGGAACGTGCATAAGACTGAGTGGATGTGTTTAGTGAATCTGGGGGAGGCCAGGCAGAAGTCTAGGCTGGCTTTCTTGTTTCTGCCTTTGGGGAGCTGGCGGATAAGGCCACTCTTCTCTGAGATGTGGAAGACGGAAGGACAGCTGGTTTAGGGGAGCAGACAATGAGCACAGTCTTGGATAAGAATTTATGGTTCCTATGAGATATTCAATGTAGAGGTATGTATAAAAATGAACATGTAGGTTTGGATCTTAGCAGAGAGTTTGGGCTAGAGGTATGGGTGACAGGTTTGAGACTCACCAGTATATAATAGATTTTCGACAGAACAAGTCTGGAAAGAGTTTTCAGATAGAGATAAAAAGGCATTCAACTTATGACAAAACAGTAGAATAAGGTGGCATTTCCTTCTCCCTAGCTCTTCTTCTTTTTCTCCTCTTTCCAGAGTCTCACGCTCTTGCCCTGGGTAGAGTGTCCTGCCATCGCAGCTCACAGCAGCCTCAAACTCCGGGGCTCAAACAATCCCCCTGCCTTAGCCTCCCGAGTAGCTGGGACTACAGATGCCCACCACAACACTCTGCTAATTTTAGTAGAGATGGCGTCTCAATCTTGCTCAGGCTGATTTCAAACTCCTGAGCTCAAGTGATCCTCCTGCGTCAGTCTCCCAGAGTGCGGGGATGATCGGCGTCCCCACCACGCCTGCCTTTTGCTCCTTTTCTTCTTATTGCCCTGCTCAAAACTCGTGGTAAATGGTTAGAGACAATCTACCCAAAGTTTGAGAGAAGCAGCCAGGATGCCGTTGAAGGTTCTGGGAAGAATAAAAAAAGATTTCTGTGAAAACTGAAGTCAGGGGCTTGTGCTTCATATAGATTTGAGGTCCATACCGACTCTGCTTGTATTGTGTAGGAATCCTGAACCAATGAATGTATCTAAAAATTTAAGGATGGTGGGAGAAATTCCTGAAGATGTGGCAGAAGTCAATGTAAACCTTCCCTGAAAGCAGACTTAGTCCTGAGGAAATTGTCACAGAACAACGAATCCATCGTGAGTGTATGACTTGCATAGAAGGAAGGATAAGACCCACCCCAAGAGAGTTGGTTCTGCCAGCTGTCAACTTACTGATCCTCAGGTCCTACCTGTGTTGCCTCATTGTTGTCAGGGGAGCTGAATTCTTTGCCAGTAAATGTGATAGGCAGGTTTTGTGGATAGAAGGCGCTGGAGTGGCCCGGCACATGATAGTGGAGACGGGGCTTTTCTTTCTGGTCACTGATTTTTTCTTCCTCCAAAAGTTCAGCTATCAGTGGTGTGTGGAGACCCCCTGGAGCTCACCATGCAGTGCGTTCTCTGCCCCCTCCACCTCCGTGAGCAGTTTTCCCCTGCTTGGTCCGACTTAAACCACACCCAGCAGGCAGATTCTAGTGGCCAGCTCCAGCCACGGCACCTCTGGAAATGTTCCTGCACCTCAGTGGCTAACTTCCTTTGAAACAGTTCTGGCCTCAGAGTTCCAGAAAATTTTGCCATCCTGTAAGCTAATAATTACACCCTCTCCACGGAGCTCTGAATATCAGCTTCCTTGGAAGTGGGGCCGTTTCCAAATTTGTTGCTTCTTTAGCTACATCTCTTAGTCTTAGAGGTAATACCCATTCCCTACCTTTGCTATTAGAATCTGTAGAGATTTTTACCTTTTTTGGTTAACCACCTTCTACTAGTTAATAATTCTTTTTATATTAAGTTGTCTCTGTTCAAATTACTGATGTGTTTTCTTGTCTCCTGAGTGGACCCCAACTGCTATAGTAGCAGACATAATAAGCAGAAAATTTGTGTTCTAAGAATATCAGATAAAGAGCATTGTGAAAGTTATTATAAAATAAGTATGCTTAAAATGACTAAAATATTTAAAAAAAATATAGACCATGAAGAAATAGTAGGGTTCTATAGAAAATGAAAGATTGAAAAAGAATTAAATGAAATATTTAGAATTTATAAAAAGTAGTCATTAGTTAAGAATTAAGTGGCTAGGTCAAACATTCGATTAAGATCTCAGTTAAGAGAAAACTGGTGGCTTCCAAAATAGTCCTGAGGAAATTGCCCATGAGGCAGCAAAGAGACAAGAAACACATTAAAAACAAAGACAGTGCCGCAGAACGCAGTGCTGTGAGCAAGTGCAACGTGCTCTAATGATACTTTTGCTTCTTTAAATGTATAGATAACGGTTGGACTTAGCAGCTCACATCTGTAATCCCAGCATCTTAGGAGGCCAAGAGAGCTGGATCACTTCAGGTGAAGAGTTCAAGACCAGCCTGTGCAACGATGTGAGATCTCATCTCTACAAAAAAAAAAAAAAAAAAATTAAAAAAGTAAACTTATAGATATATTTCCAGAAAGAGAGAGAGAAAGAAAAGAAAGAAACAGAGAGGAGGAACTATTTGAATAGAGACTAGCAGAACTGAAGAAATAGCAGTAGGGTTTATTCTAGGATTAGAGGGATGATTGAACTTTATAAAGCATGATACAATTTATTATATTAACATATTCAGAGAAAAATATACCCATCTCAGTATACATAATAGATCCAACAGCTATTTATGTTAAGAAATCTTATAAGACTATGAATAGAAATGAACTTCCTTTTATAATAAAAAAGGATGTACCTGAAACTATGTAAACCTCACATTTAGTGGTGAAACATGAAAAGCATTCTCTTAAAGTCAGAAATAATTTAAAGATCCCTGCCATCACCACTTCCATTCAGTGTTGTGCTGAAGGTCCATGGAAGCTCAAAAAGAAATGAAAATAAAGAAGAGATTTTACAAGGCATTGAAAAATAAAAAAAATCATCACTATCACAGATGATCTGATTATCGACACATGAAATTTAAGAGAACACACTTATAAACTAGTAGAAATAACCAGAAAGTTCATCAAAATTGCTGTCTACTTAGCCAGGCATCCTGCCGTGCCCCTGCAGTCCCAGGTACTCAGGAGGCTGAGGCAAGAGGATTGCTTGAGCCAAAGAGTTTGAGGTTGCTGTGCGCTGTGATGACACCACCACAGCACTCTACCCAGGAAAACCATGTGAGACTCTGTCTCTAAATAAATAAATAAGCAAGATTGCTGTCTATAAAACTATATATAAAAATTAATAGAAAATTGGTTTAAAGATTTAATTTAAAAGCTGGGCACAGTGGCTCATACTTGTAATCCTAGCATCTGGGAGGCCGGGTGGATTACTTGAGTGAGGAGTTGGAGACCAGCCTGAGCAAGAGTGAGATCCTGTCTCTACTAAAAACATAGCCAAGTATGGTAGTAGGTGCCTGTTGTCCCAGCTACTTGGGAGGCTGAAGCAAGAGTAACACTTGAGGTTGCTGTGAGCCATGATGCCACAGCACTCTATCAATGTGGACAGAGTGGAAAAAAAAAAGGTTTACTTTAAAAATAATCTTATTCTTCATATCCATGAAACTACAAAATATGTGAAATTAAATTTAACATATGTATGACTTTTTTGAGAAATGTATAAAATTTTATTGAAAGATATGTAAGAAAACTTTAATAAATAAAGAATTATACCATATATTTGGATAGGAAGATTCAGGATTTTAAAATTTTGATTCTCCCTAAAATATAAAAAAACCAAAACCAGTTCAATCTAATTCTTAATTTTTTTCAGAACCTGACATGTTGTTTCTAAAATTTGTGTGTAAGAGTAGACAAAGGAAAATAATTTGAAGAAAGTTAAGAGAATGAACTTACTGCATCATTTATTAAGTCTTGTTATAAAGGTGTAATAGTTAAGACGTGCTGTCCCAATGTAATAAGGCAGGGGGCCTAGAGTCAGCTGTGTATGGGAGGTAAGTGGCTTTCAAGTCAATGGAGAAAGATAAAATAAATAGAAGATTAAGTTATCATAGAGAAAAAATAAATTTGTAAGTCTGCCTTTCACCATGCACAAAAATAAATCCTAAGTGGGTTAAAAATGCAGAGACAAATGGAAAAATGTAAAAGAAAACTGAGGAGAACAGCTTTATAAATTTGGGGAGTAGGGAGAGCATTCTTATATGTGACTCAAAAAGTACAAAATAAAATTATTGATAACTTTAATTAATTAAAATTTTACAAAGAGGTGGCTAACACATAGAAAATATTTTGTAAAATTTTGTAATGAATGTTTTGTAAATAAAGGTACCTTTAGCTATCATTTCTCATTTTCCCTATGTATGGCACTTTTATAAGAAACCTTTGGAATACCCTATAGAAAAGATAGGTTGAGAAAAAAGACCATAAGATGAAAAGATTAAGATGTAGACTAAAAGAAGGTATTTGTAATTCAAGCAACCAAAAGATTAGTAAGCAGAATGCATATTAAATAAAAACAGTAAAGCAATAAAAAAGAAACATTTCAATAGATAATGGACAAAGGGGATGAAAAGTCAATCAGTAGAAGAAGAAATCTTTAAGGTCGATAAGTCCATAAAATGTTGCAAAACCTCACTGATCGTTACAGGAGAGGAAACTGAAAACAAAATGGACAACATTTCATAAACAGCTGATTCGCAAAATTTAAAAACTCTGATCGTATGAAGTGTTGGCAACAACACTTGAGCACATGAACTTTCTAAGATAGGAAATAGTGTAAAGTATAATGTTGGGTGGAAAAACACAAGTTGTAAACGCGTATGGTATAATAACATTTAGATAAATGGTAAAAACATATAAGAACAATAGTATATATTTATAGATATATACATATATACTTGATGAAAAAATATGGCTAGGAAGGGTACATAGTGGTTGTGGTGATTCTTCTAGGGAGGGAAGGAAAAGCTCCACTAACATTTTGTTTATTTGTCTTTGCTACATTTTATTTTATAAGCATTTGAGACAAATATGGTCAAATATCTACATTTGTTAAATTAGGAGGAAGGGTACATTGTGGCATATTACATTATTATCTGTAATTTCCATATGTTTGAAATAGTTTGTAGTTAAAATTAAAATATGTATTTAAATAAAAAGAATAGACAAAAATATTAAGGTCTTTTACCCAGTCCTGTGTATGACCCACAGCATGAATTTGAGACAGTGACTATGGTCTTAGATAAAGTCTTTAGTCTTGAAACTAACATAGACAAATAAAAAGCATTGTTTGCTTGATGAATTTGGACATAATCACCTGATTAAGGTAAGAAATAGTTGTATTGCTTGAGAAACCCACAGCAAAATGCTAACAATGCTAATCAATTTAACATGAAAAATGTTGCATATTATAAAACATTTGGGCTATTAAAATCTTGGTATCAAATTCAATTGATTAATTTCAAAGATATAGTTTTTGTTGAGAGAAAAGGATTAAGCAATTTAATTTAGTTTTTATAAAATGATGATGTGTACAAAGTTGGAAAAAAGTAGTTTTGAATAGAATTTTAGGACTTTGAAAAGAGGGGAAGAAAATCTCTTTTCTAAATTTACAGATTTTTGGAGTTCAGAGATTCCATTCGCCTGCAAAGGTTAGGTTCCCAAAACTTTCATGGTGAGGGAGTTTCTTCGAGTTTTATTTATTTTTGAGTTAGGGGATGTTAGGACCTAGTAGAAAAATAAGATAGAAGATTTAAAAAGAAAACACATCAAAGTCACAGAGCCAGTGCTGTGGCTCATGATCATCTGATTAAGGCTCGTGACAGGAGTGTCCCAGCTGGAATTGTCACAGTTGCTGAAATGTTTAGAGAAGGAAATTCCTTCATACTCAGATTTCATGTAAAAGGAAATCCTGGTTGGGGAGAGAGAACTCTAAACATATCTGACTGAATTAAACCATAGAATTATAGAATCCTATGCTATTAAAGCTGGAAGAAACCTTAGAAGTTTCTAGTTTAACCTTTTCATTTTTCATCTGTGGCAGGAATATTTAAAGCTGTGTTTAAGGCACAATTGGCTCAACTCTTTTCTAATTTATCTTGACAGTCGTAACAGTTAAACCAATTGTGTGTGTAGAGAGACATAGAGACAATCTCCAGTGGGGTATTAACCTCTTGATACATTATTTTAAATATCAGTCATAAAAAAGCCAAAGTTTAGAAGTCTAGCCTATGTCTTATGTCATACTGCATATTTTAAATGCACCATAGTTGAAATTTAAATGCCGAATTGTCTAGGTCTCACACACTGCCAAATATGCCTTAAATAGACAAGGACTGTGCTATTTATAACCTACAGAGCACCATGAAAAACCTCATTTTCCTAAGTGTAAAGTGTGGAAGCTGGGATGAAAGAAAATGTTTCACTTCATTTATAAGTTTTAAAATATTAAAAATAAGGCATCCCCAACCAAGACCTGGCTTCCAACATTTGGTGAATATTTCTCTGACTGCTTGAACTGTCTCTTTGTATAAATGGTCTCATTATAGTTAGATTGCTTTTTCAAAGAGTTCTGAAAAATTGTCTTCCAGGTAGGTAGGTGTGAGTGGTTCACCAGGAGGGGAAATTTCCTGAGATGAATTTTTAAAAATCCATGCAGGTTTTGGGACATAAATGGAGAGAAACCTCTGGCGGCTGTGTGTCTAAGACAAAATGGGCTTGCGGGAAACACAGAAATGCTTTCAGGCTTCTAGACCAAGCATGTACTTTCTTGTGGCAGAGATGAAATTGAATATGCAGTGATTTCACTAGGGAACATATCTGTGAAAGTAAAGAGAGGAGCCTGGTGTGGCTGAGAGAATGTGAGACTCTGAGTGAAAGAGGGAGAGAGGCTGTCTGGAAGGTTCCCGGGAAGCCCAGCAGTCCGAGGAGAGTCTGACAGAGCCTCGGAGGGGTCTGTGCACCTTGTCCATGTCTCCTGGGAATCAGGACCCTGTCTGCTTGAGACTGGTTCACACAGCCCTTGGAAGCTCCTGGAGAAGTGGGGCCTTGGGGCCAAGGATTGCATGAAACAGCGAGGGGTGGGGTGGCCTGGACCAATTTCACTCCCTGTAACGGGATGTCGGCAACTTGGCAGCTACCTCCATCCACAATATGGGCAGTCTCTCGACCTCCATCCACGGCATGGGCAGTCTCTCGACCTCCATCCACATGGGCAGTCTCTCGACCTCCATCCACATGGGCAGTCTCTCTTGACCTCCATCCACATGGGCAGTCTCTCTCGACCTCCATCCACGGCATGGGCAGTCTCTTGACCTCCATCCACATGGGCAGTCTCTCTCGACCTCCATCCACATGGGCAGTCTCTCTCGACCTCCATCCACGACATGGGCAGTCTCTTGACCTCCATCCACATGGGCAGTCTCTCTCGACCTCCATCCACATGGGCAGTCTCTCTCGACCTCCATCCACAACAT
>CAUYQV010165921.1:0-13425 GCA_963574575.1 Galagoides demidoff | reverse complement strand
GAAAGATGTAAAAAAATGTGTTCCAGATCATTGGTGGTATTCTCATATCAAAAAACATGTCTATGAGATTTATTTCTGTATGTGCACTTACGTGTTGGTAAACCAGTTCTACCCTGGTGTTGAGAGTACGGATTTGTTTCTTCTTCCTGTGATGTTGCACTCAGAAGAATGTCTCCAGTTCTGACCAGGTTTTCACAAAAGATGCTAAGTGGCTGTTGGGTCTGGTGTACACTGTCTGGGTGGGGGTTAGGTTTATAACATTATTTTATGCCAAACATTATTTTATGCCAAACACAAAACAAAACACATGTACCCCCCCCCACCTAATATTCTTGGGAAAAAACACATCTATGAAAAACGTGGTGGATATTCAGTTGAGTTGTACTATGTATAAAAGGCAATAAAAGTTACTTGAGTATTTATCATTTTTTTAGAACACTATCCATACACGTATCCGACCTTAGTTCCCCCATCCTCTGGCAAAAGGCCTTATGTACATGGTAGCTCCTTTCTGATGCCAGGACCAGTCCCAAGGATAGACACAAGTAAGAAAAAGCTTGTATATTTAGAACTAATGGTCTCTTTTGTGTTAGCAATAAAACTTGTATATCTACCCTTTTACTTCAGTAGATGGCTCCATACCTCCCTTGAATTTTATTTATTGAATAAAATTGACCATACACCTAATATTTATCCAAGCTATTATTCTAGGCAAAAGGGATTACTGAGATGAGTAAGTCGTAGTCCTAAATCTCAAGGAGTGGCCAGCCTCTGAAGAGACAGCAGATTCGCATTGCTTATAATGCAGCACTTTAAGTGCAGAGGATGGAACATTTCTAAGTGGAGAATGAAAATGTCTGCTCAGAGGAAAGCAGTTGAGCTCAGCTTTTAAAGGAAGAAAGGTTTTTATGTGGGTAACAAAGAGCCGGAAGTTTATTCCAGGCACAGGGAACAGCAAATTGGAGAAAAGACTCCAGTGCTTTTAGGGAATTAAGCTATCTATCTACCTCAGAGGACATCTGCAGAGATACTTAGTTTCTCAAAGGGGAACTACTGAGGAACTTGATCCCCCCTTTCCCCCTTGTCCCCCTTGTTTACATTCCCCATGCAATTTTAAGTGTTAGGCCACCACACTGTGCTCAGTTCAGTGACAACTGTGTGGCGCTGGGGGTGCCTTACTGTGTCCTCGGTACTCATGATGTACACAGGCCAGGTGCCTTGGTGCCTTCTTCCCTCCATTCCAACGCAGTATTGGCTTGCTACGTATGCCAGGAAATCTGCAGGATAGGACTGTAAAATCCATCTCTGTCTTGTAGAAAGCTGCTGTGCAATAGGGATCAAGTGGATTTTTCAAATTTAATTTTTAAAACTTTCGTTCAAGTCAGGACTAAAGAGATAATCACTTGCAAAAGATTCGAGTATTTCCAAAGAAGATGTAGCTTTTTCCTACTAAAGGAAGTGGCACGTAACCCAGCCTAGCAATTGTTTTAAGGTAAAAGGCAGAGATACTGTACACTTGTTTCCAAGGAAATTTGTCATGAAAAAAACAGAGTTTAACACCAATCCTTACATTTCAAAATACTAATAAATAGTGTTAAGTGTGAACTTGACAAAAATAGTCCCTGCCTTGGCACGGATCTATTTTTTTTTTTCTTCTCATGGCACATTAATTAAAACGTAAAAACATCTTGAGCTGTCTGACTCTCCCGTTTCTTCTGTTAGAAAAGAACATGAAAACCAGTGTTGACACACTGGCAGCTGTGACAGCCTTCCCTTCCAGAGTGTGTGGAAGAGGGTCCTGTGGCTTTGCATTTCAAAGGAGTTCAGAGTGATTGTGAACTTGTTTAGATTGTGATATTAAAAACAGCACAGCATGAAACTGTGCTTCTAGCTGTCACAAATGAACGGGTTAGCAACACTGTCTCTCCCTGGTGGTACTGAGAAATTAATTTTCCACCTATAGTCTTATTCCTTACGGTCCTACCCAAGGAGAGACGTAAAGTTGTGAGTTTTTTTTTTTTTAATTTCTTTCCAAAGAATGACCTATTAGGTTTAGAATTGTACAAATGTGGTGTATCAAATACAGCCTTTATGTACAATTCCTTTTTTAGCCATGTTTGAAAGACTAACAGAAAGGGAAGATGCTATTTTACCTGTGTCCTCTTTTAGCAGTGGGGACAGAAAGCTCCTACTATGCGTAAAGGGAGGTAATATTCTCACCTCTCCGCTCGTCTGTGCAGCCCCATCCTTAGCCTTCTCTCATTTCTAACTCCAAGTTAGGGTAGGTCATCAGTGGTTCCCCTGACTTCTCTAAAGAGGGCATGGTCAGGTGTCCAGGTTTTTAAGTCTCCACTCCTCGCTTGCTGAGAGTGAATCAGTCTGTGTAATGAAGCCTTACGGGGAGGACAGGGAGGCTTCTCATGTGCTGGCAAGGGCAGAGGGTGCTCAAGCTCTGCAGATGTGGGAAAATGCATCCTGAAGCCCTGATTATCCAGACCAGAGCAAAATCAGGTGTATGGATCAGTAAAGGTGAGCTGCTCATTGCAATCAGACCTCATGGGAGATGAAAGGGCACCCACCTCCTAGCAGGAAAAATCAAAGGACTTGTGATCCATGGGACCTTGACAGTTCAGTTTCTGCATTTCCTGACCCTCCTGCATGTACCTGTCGTCATAAAATGTGGAGTAGTAACACTAACTTGACAAGATCATGCCTGAAAAGTCAGTTTGAAATAGGGGCCTATTAAAATCTAAAGCATTCTGGTCCAGTCCATGTTATCTCCACCATATTCTGAGCATCTTAACACTCCACAAATATGTATCTGTGTTACGTCACAGGTTTCTGCCCTGTGGGGTGTATATGTTGGGACGGTCTCTATATTGTGATTAAATCTTTCGGTCTTTCTCTGAGTCATTCATTTAACGTAATGAGTGAATTCTAGAGTGTTGCTAGCTAAGGACGTTCTTGGGGGAGTTGAGAAAATAGTCACTGAAATACTATTTTCCAATCTCAGCTTGAGATGAGAATCCCACTGAGAAGAGCTGGAAGTTACTAAACTATTCTTCCTCTCTCAATGGAAAAGTTGAAGGAAAAAAAATTCCAGTGGAAGATTTAATTATTTTATTTTATAGCCCTTGGTTTGGAAGATTTAAATATTTTCTTTTGTAGCCCTTGGTTTGGATATATATTTCAGAATTATCACTGTTGACATTTTGTTGGTGAATTTCATGCTAAGGTTCTGGACAGACTTTTGCATTCACTCCCTTACTGTCTTGAGCTCCAGTGAGGGAGGAGACCTGCCAATGGGAATATGTTATGGTAGAACATTATAATAGCACAGAACGAGGTACTTTTAGTGATCCCGAATAGCTGCTTTAATGATGGCTATGAAGATGATGAAGCCTGAAGTACCAGCGATTATCAAATAAAAAGCTACCTAAGTTTACAGTTATTTCATATTTCAAGTTAATTTTCTTGATAAACTCAGCAAATAAGGTGATTCACATCTTTGTGATTATTAATCAGCTTTATTTTTACTTTGCCGAGAAACTTTCAACATTCATTCCCGGTTTAAGTTGTTTTGCGACAAGTATTGCCCGACAGAAACAAACGTCTTTATGTCTATTAAAATTTTGTCTTTATTAAACGTTGTCCATAGATTATACATGTATATAAGTGTCTTGTTTTCATATAGGGATCATCATTTCAATACTGTAAATGAAAAATCTTAAAAACTCAGGAGGCGAGGTGATGATTTAGCCAATGGTTATCAAAAGCACTTGGCATTTATTCTCACATCCTTCCCACATTCATTTCCAACTTCAAATTTATGATGAATTTTATGGCAGTGTAAGGCTCAAAGAGAAGTAGTAATTTTAAGAATGCCCAGGGGAAAACCAAATCAAGTTTTTATGAAATACTTTTTGGAAAAAAATCAAGGGTGGCTATCCAGTGTGGATTGTAAGCATCACCTGGGAAATTGGTCGAAATGCAAATTCTCGGGCCCCATCACAAATATACTCAGTCAGAAGAAACTCTGGGAGTGGGATCCAGCAATCTAGTTTAACACATCCCAAAGGGAATTCCAATCAAGCTTGAGCAGCAGAGTTCTAGACCAGTGCCTCCCCCTGTCATTTATATGACCCAATCCGTGTAGTTTAAGCATCAGCTTAAATGCCACGTTTAAGAGAAAAATCAGGAAAAGAGAGGTAGAGCCCTTACTTCAACAGAGTTGTGTCTCAGTGATATCCCCATTTGTGGGAGGTGGGGACACAGGTGAGACCTCAGACACATTCCCGGCTGGGATGGTGACTGGCTGTGTGACCAGTTGGTGGGGGTGCTAATCTGCTCACAGCTGCCTATTTGAGTCACTTTACATAGAAAACTCACAGTGTTCAAGAGTCTAAATAGGGCAGAGGAGATGGCATGTTCTTAAAGCACCACATACTGTTGTAGATTCGCTCAGTCAGGGAGAGCAAGAGGAAGTTTATATTTGATTTTAGTTGCTTTTAAATATTTTATTTGAAATATAGTCAAGTTAGTATTCATGCTCTTCATACTTTAACAACTATATAAGTGTTTACCATCAGGCTCCTGAGACTGGGTGGCCTAAAAACTGGTAACCACTACATAGCAAATACTCCCAGCATGAGTGAAAAACTCTGTTTTGGAAATGGGTCTACTTGAACCTAATTCTTTCAAAGGATCCCCATCTCTCGTCAAGTAAGGACTAAACAAATAAACAAAGTGCAGGAGATCTGTTGTGCTATAAATGTTCACTAAGACATTTACAAACAAGATAGAGATGTTAACATAAAAAAATATAGTTACCTAACTTGTACTGTGATTTCCAGTTTCTAGTTTGCGTATCAGAAGATACTGCCCAGGTTAATTGGGTTCAAGAAGGCTCTGCGGTAATAATGGCAAATCCATCACTCCCTGCGAACACTGGAATCTGTACTCCTGACCTGTCGATTGTGGTGGAATTTTAATATGTGAGGAAGTATTCTGAAAAGTTAGGAACGTGAATTGGAAAGTCCTCTGTAGAGTTGATTTTGCATTATTTTAAAAAAGGGCAAAAATCAGGGGATTTTTATTTTTTTAAAAATGTAGCCTCATCGTAGCAGTTAGGTATTATGGATTTTTTCATTTTACAGAAAAAAAATCAAAGTCAAAGTGGCTATATTTTAATGGGAGTATATTTTTTAAAAAGCCCTTTCTTCAGTTTTGCCACGCTATTTTAGTACCTTAGTATTTTAGGCACTTGACTTTTTAATTTTTTTTAGCATGAAATTATGTATGCCTTCAACCTAGCAATCATGGAACTAATAGACTTCACATCTGTTTTAGTGAAATGTGAGCTTTTTCACAGACAACACTACTGATGGGCAGCACCTGTGGCTCAGTGGGTAGGGCACCGGCCCCATATACTGAGGGTGGCGGGTTTGAACCCAGCCCCAGTCAAACTGCAACAAAAAAATAGCCAGGCATTGTAGCAGGCACCTATATTCCCAACTACTTGGGCGGCTGAGGCAAGAGATCACCTAAGGCCGGGAGTTGGAGGTTGCTGTGAGCTGTGATGCCACCTCACTCTACCAAGGGTGACAAAATGAAACTGTCTCAAAAAAAAAAAAAAGGAAGAAAGAAAGAGAAAAGAAAACAATACTGGTGAGGTTTTTTTGAAAAAAATGGCATTCTGAACATATTAAAGGATATAAAATTAAAAAAAAAAAATGGGCCGGGCACAGTGGTTCACACCTATAATGCTAGTAGTCTGGATTGCCTGAGCTCATGGGTTTGAGACCAGCCTAAGCAAGAGCAAGACCCTGTCCCTAAAAATAGCCAGGCATTGTGGCAGGAGTCTGCAGTCCCAGCTACTTGGGAGGCTGAGGCAAGAGAATCGCTTGAGCCCGAGTTTGAGGTTGTTGTGAGCTATGACGCCACAGCACTCTACAAAAGGCAACAAAGTGAGACTCTGTCTTAAATAAATAAATAAATAAAATTTAAAAGGCAGTATGAGTGGAAAGGCTTTTTCAATCATGGAAGGATTCAGAAGCAATTTCAAAACAAAAAACAGACGGGAGGGAACTCCCCTCCTCCCTGCAGCTTCCTCTCGGCGACATAACCTCTTCTCTCCTTACTTTGATGATAGAAACTTATACCTTTAGCCTCTTCCTGGCCCCATAGTGAAACTTCATTAAGGGCTAAAGCGGTGCAGGAACTTAGGAAAGGAATAAAACAAGAGCACATGCTTGGTTTTGCCCTGCCTCTCCTGCCTTTGCCTCTGGCTTTGCCATTCCAAGAGGAGGCTGAAGCTTTTTCATCTTAACTGTGATGCACCATCTTCATTTAAAATGAATGAGGTTTGCCCTGATGCACATCAGTTTCATCAGTGTCTGGTATCAACACAATCAAAACTTCTAACTTTCTTAGACACAATAGGATAAATTGTGAATACCCAGCGGATTTCTGCAAGTCAACATCCTAACAAAACAAAGCAAAAACAAGAAAATTTGGTCTGAAAGAAAAAGTAGTCTAGCATCAGAAAAGAAAACCTTTATTTGTAATGTACTAGACATAAGTGACAGTGGAGTCAAAAATCCACCCCCCTCCTCTTTTTAGTCATTTAATAAAGAAGCAAAGCTCAAGCTTTTCCATGCACGGGAGACAACGGTTAAAATACAGATTCCCCGGGGTAGAGCCTGAGATTCTGCATCTCTAACAGGCTACATCGAGGCGCTCAGACATTGTAGAACCTTGAGCCTACACTGTAGCATTGTGAAACAAGGGTGTATACATGTACGTAATGTTATAGGAAAGGTGGGCCCTTTTATACCATCTCCCTGGAGGTTAAAAGAAACCAAGGCAAGAAACCAATTGAGGGCAGAATTTTTTCCAGTACAGTCTTCATAGGCACACGCAATGGGTAGACCGTGAAAAGGAAAGTTTCTGAGCCTTGATTTTCTCTTCTGTAATTTGAGAGGCTTGGAAGTTTCCTTCTAGAAATAATATTTTATGATTCCACTGCGCACTAAATAAATACCTCATGAATATGTGAATGCACGAGGGAATGAATGGAGTCACCAGGGTAATTAAAAGGGGGTGGTTCTTTTATTTTCCAATTCACTACGGATGAACTTAAGCGAGAACTGAGTCATCTTAAGAGCTTTGGGCAGCACCGAAAGTGTGAACTGGTGTTCTAAGTGAGTGAGAGGATGAATGGGGAGTGAGGCCCCAGGGTGGGACGGCCAGGCCACATACGAGGTGTTAACTTTAGGGTAGAGGCCAGGCGCACAAGGTGGAGTGTGTTTTATGCTCTGTAGTCACAACAGAGAGTTACTGTTTAGAACATAAAAATGAGATTTTCTGGTTCCCAATTCTAAATGGCTTTAACAAAGGTTGCAATTTTTTTAGTTTTCACAAGGGTTGATTTTAACAAGGGTGAGAGTTAGGCCATGGAACTGAGGCCAGCAAGGAGGAGACTGAGGTTCTGAGGTGCTAAAGGACATTGACAAGGCTTTAGAATAATGAATCGTACATGCAAAGCCGCTTTGTACATCCTGGGAGGATAGAGAGGAAGGCTTGAAGTTGAGGTTATGGAAGAACTATTGTTAGTAACGGTGACGTCTAGGGTGTGACCGCCTAAGTCACATAACGTCACTTCTCAGCTCCCAGGTACTATGGAGCCAGAGGAAGTGTGAAAAGGAGAAGCTGAGCTTCTAACTCTGAAGGCGTATTTTCTAATTGGGACCAGATTTTGAACTGACAGAGGTCTTCTCCAAACCCAGTTAAATAACTGGAACATGTGTAAATGACATGCCGTATTTGACAGAGCTAACTCTGAAGTTTCTGCCAAACAGGTGATAAGAAGCTGAATTTTAAACCCAGAAAAAATTAGGTCAGTCAACCATAGAAAAACAAGAATTAATAAGCAGCAGATGACATTTTGTCCAACTCTATTAGATTTTTCAGTGCAAAAGAAATTATAGGCGCTGCAAATCTTGCACTTGGTCTGCTGAGGAGGGCTATGTGCATTCTCTCCAGTAGACGCAATGCACCTTCCCTGAAATAAGCACTCACGGCTGCCTGTGAGAAGGTCATTTAGAACACGCATCCATAACAGTGACAGTCATTTCGCTAACACCCAGACGTCAGAGCAAAAGTTAGGGTTTTATGTGACAAAAGTCAAAAAGCTACCTAGAAGTCTACTGTAGAGTAACATTTTCTCAATTCTTGCCAAGTGTTGACCACCTACTCTGCTACTGAGATCTGTTCTTCCTCAGTGACAAGTTCAGGTTCGCAATGTACTCAAGCAAGTGTAACTGCAAATGTAACTGTCTCTGCTAATCTAGATGTTTTATGAAGTCTCCATCTCTTATTAAATAAATGTTGGGAGGTTTATAGTCAGGTACCTGGAGTAAAGGCATAAATGTTAGTGGTGTTCGTTATTTAAAGACCTCATCTTCATTAAATCCTCCCTAATTCAATGCTCTCAAATCCAAGTATTTGTGATGGATGTCAGTAATTAAATTTAATACGTTCACTGTTTTTAATATCTAACTTCATTTCTAATTATAGAGAAGGTATACAAATACCTAGAATAATCCACATACTAATTTTTTATCTATTATTACTAGTGTTCTGAGGTAAATGAAGTTATCAGTTTATTAAACACTTAATCCCTTATCATTTATTGACAAGAAAGAGAATTGGATCGTCTAAACTACCAAGTGAGGACATTGGTAGCTTGCGGAGAGGTGAGTAACCTAGCATAGCAGAAGGGATGTCAGAAGTGGTGTCAGGCAGCCTGGGTTCCTAGCCTGTTCTGTGACCCTTGTCCTTCTCGTTCTTCTTCAATAGACAGTGATAGAAAGGCCCCCTGCAGAGTGATCGTGAGCATTGCAGACACAGTATGGGAAGTGTCTCGTTCTGTGACTGACAGTAAAACTAGTCTCATCCATATCCCTTCACAGTCATGATTTGGGGTCACACACTACAGTGGGCACTGAGGGGAATGTTGGATTCAGGAGGCATCACTGCTGTCTCAAAGGAATCATTAGTGGAAAAATTCAACTTTCATATGCTCCAGCAAATATTTACTGAACATTTTCACGTGGTAGGCAGTGTCCTGGGTATTATGGATACCCAGGAAACCATACAGAGATGGCCCTTCTATTCCTAGAGATTACTTCGTGATAATTTCATTTCTTGTCCGTTAACACGGTTTAACATTGACCATGAATGCTACTACCTATCGGCTCTGTCATTCACGTACATATATACCTGGTACCTTAAGAATGAAGATGTAGGCTTCTCTTACTCAAGGGCACATACTAGCTATGACAGAACTGGAGGTAAGATTTTCTAGGAATATATATTTACATGAATAATAACAATAGTTTTCCGTTCAATGAATGTATCATTGCTATTGTTATTTCTAGTGACAATATATAATAATGTAAATACCTATTTACATTAATAATAACAATGTTTTTTTTTAATTGCTTCAGTGTATGTATCATTGCTATTGTTTGGTAGATTTATTGTGGAATTAAAAGCATAAAGACTTGAGCGAAACTCAATGAGCAAAACTGAATAGACAGTGACTGTGTCCTGCCTGATGGTGTTAACATGCGAAGAGTTCTGAGCCTTCTCACAAAGGCTGAATTGAACATTTTTGAGAAAATAGCAACTCTAGGGCAGAAGAATTATTTAGACCTTGCTGTTGGTTTCTTGGTCATCTCAAGTAGCATCCTAAGGAGAAAGTAAAACTATCCTTAGAGTAGAGATTAGTGCCAGGCCAAGGCTGTATGTGCATGAAGTTGGTGACCTTGAGCAAGCAAGTGTTCCACGTAATAATATGCTCACCAGAAATGCATTGCTGGTGAATTGGAAGTGTGCAAATCTCTATGAGAATGTAGCTTATAAAATCGATTATGTTTCTGTAAGTTATTCCTTCTATAAGCAATGTGCATGAAATAATGTTTGATTAAAATAAAGAAAATTGAATTCAAAGTGTGCACTAAAAATTATCCTATCAGCACGAACATCAACCTCGAAAATTAGATGCAGCCATCGTCCATATTTCACCTTTTAGCATCTCCCAGTATTATGGAACATTTCTCCTACTCATGAATCTTCCTGCCAATGATAGGTTTGCATTATTTTTAACCTTTTCGAGTTATTTGGTAGATAGGGTAGAATAAAAATAGTTGGATGGATTATATCCATTGGCATTAAATTTGCTTCCAGTCAGAGTACAGAGACTCTGAGTGGTGCGATTATTTTTAAAATGGTTGACAGATCAATAGACACCATGGACAAACTCTGAAAAGGTCTAATTAATAAAAACCGTTGACACCTGTTAGGTTAGGAAAGGGTTTGCTTCAATAGCTATTCGCAGGGTTTGCTTTTTAGGATTAAGCAGCAGAGCAGATGTGGCTGTTCTGCGGTGTCTCCAGGCCAGTTCCGCCTGAGGGTGGGATCATGGGGAACATAATATCTTTCATAGAGTCTTTTCAGGCTATGTGTACTTAAATAAACAGAAAACTAGAATTAAAGATACAAAGGAAAACAAAAGATCACACAAACAGCTATTTGTTTCCTAAATGTTCTATTTTCCTAAAAATGGAAAGGTCTACTTTCTTAAGGTGGTAATGGAGAGTGGGTTGGAGTCTTCCCGGAGTGCTTTTCAGGGTGGGACTTCTGTAGGGCTCTTTAGTTAGAGGCTGTCCAGGTGCTGACTCCTGAAGCAAGACAGGTTCTGTGCTCTCCTGCTCACTCACCTCAGCCCTCCAGGGCCATCATCCCAAGCCCTGCGTGGTTGGGTTGGCTGTCAGCACCTCATTCCTGGTGAATGTCCAAGGGCAATAGACACAGCTACAAGACATTCCTACCTGCCCAAGCTCAAGGGCAACACACACAAGACATTCCTACCTGTCCAAGCTCGAGGGCAACAGACACAAGACATTCCTACCTGCCCAAGCTCAAGGGCAACAGACAGAGATGCAAGACATTCCTACCTGCCCTGGTGAATATTCAAGGGCAACAGACACAGCTGCAAGACATTCCTACCTGCCCAAGCTCAAGGGCAACAGACACAGACACAAGACTTTCCTACCTGCCCAAACCACACAGAGAGGACATTGAAATGTTGACTGACAGTGAGAATGGAGATTCCCAATCCATTTTACTGTTGTTATACTGGTTTACTGGAGGGTTCAACTGAGGACTGATGTGCATTTTGTTAAGAAAAGGAGCAGTAGAAATCTGGAGAAGCTGGCAAATATTAACGGACAGAGGCAGAGTCTGTCATGTCCATCACTGACCTTTCCCTTCACCTCAGACTTCCAGCTTCATCTCTCCCACCTCCTTGTAAGTATCCCTGTGCTAAACAAATTCCTGATGGAAATCCACACCTTTGAATTCCAGGTATCTCTGCTTTTACTAACCTTCTGTCTTCCCATTAGTGTACATATGAATCTCCTTCACTCTCTGAATGGAAGAATGAATAAGATTTTTCCCTTTCAGCTGTTTGAATAGGTAGTACCCTAATTTCCCCCCTTTGAATAGTGAAGAGATTTTATTTAAAATTTCCTACTAGTTTCATTTTTTACTTTAATTCTTACTACTAAGTATAACAGTTGCTTTTTCTCCCTAAATAGAGACCACAGAAGAGAAATCAAACTAACACCATGTAAGTCATCATACAGCTAACACGTTGTCTTCTGTCACTTTCTGTCACCTTGTTTCCGAAATATAGAGACTTCGTTCCCAGATTTCCCTTCTCCGTGTCTGTTTCACTTTGTTCTCTATCACCCGAAGTCCCTGGACGTGCACACTCCACTGTTGTTTTTGCTGTCTGTCACTTAGACACTTTCAAAAAAATTTCCTATCTTTCATTGTCGCAATAAGGCACACATATACAAATAATTTTCGACAGTTCTTTATAGAATAAAGTAATGACATGAGAAATAATGTGTCTGTTGCATAGGGCTCACTAATTTAACATATGAAAATAAATTTCTCTGAAGTAGACAACAGAAACACCTGAGAGGAAAAAATACTAACATAAGGAATAACAGAAGAAAACTTTTTGTTCTGAATACTAAAAAAACCTGAGTTTAACAATCAAGAGTTTTCTCTGTTCCAGACCAAGCTTTTATCATCATTTATTTAGTATTCATGTGTCCACCTTATATTAAAATGTGTTATTCTCCATAAACTCTGAAAACAAAGGCTCCCAAGTCTGACTCGTGTCAGGAAAATTAGATTTTGAATTTAGCTTTCTTGCATTCATGCTGAAATGATTTATCTCTAGAAGCTTCTTATATTTTTATTTCCTAATTTGTGTTTGAATCTTTAGCAGCATAGCAAAATTCTGAGGCCTACAAGGGAGAGAGTATAGAAAGATATATTTGCGAGTCTTAACTCTGATAAGAGACTTGTATACAAAATATATAAAGAACTCTTATACCTCAACAACTCAAGTGAAAAATAGACAAAAGACTTTTCTTAAAAGAACATATACAAATGGATAATGTATAAGACATTCAATATTATTATCCAATAAGAAAATACATATCAAAACTATAAGAAGACACCTCTTCTTACCCACTGGGATTGCTGTAATGAAATAACAAATGATACGAATTGTTGAGAAAGTAGAGGAATGGAAACCCTCAGACACTGCTGGTGTAAGTACGAAACAGCACGACTTCTGTGGAAAGCAGATTGACAGTTCTCCAACAGTTAGGATTGCCACATTCCCCAGGAATTCCACTTCTACGCATGGACCTAAAAGAAATAAAGCAATACCTTTATCCAAAAATGTATATATGAATATTCACAGAGGCATTATTCATAATAGCATGAATAATAGCTTTATTGATAAAGTGTGGAAATGACCAGAAAGCCAATTAACTGTGAGTAGGTATGTAAATATAGAGTGACAGTGCCCTGGAATATTACTCAGTCATAAAGAGGAGTGAAGTATTTAGACATGCTGCCACATGGGTGATTCTGGAAACTGTGATCCATACATATGAATTATACCTTAGTAAAGCTGTTTTACAAATGGCACAGCACAGAAACATACAAAGGTATTCTGATTAGTTTCCGAGTCTCTTATAGAGATGATTTTTTAAATTTATTTATTATTTTTTATTAAATCATAGCTCTGTACATTAATGCAATCTTGGGGTTCAATGTGCTGGTTTTATATACAATTTGAAATATTTTCATCAAGCTGGTTAACATAGCCTTCACGGCATTGTCTTAGTTATTGTGTTAAGACATTTATATTCCACATTTAGTAAGTTTCACGTGTACCCTTGTAAGATGCACCATAGGTGTGGTCCCACCAATCACCCTCCCTCCACCCATCCTACCCTCCCCCCTCCCCTTCCCTCCTCTCCCTTTCCCCAT